>VDFB02386938.1:0-10562 GCA_007258455.2 Sequoia sempervirens
TGACAAACCCTAAAAATAGGATCTGGGCCCCTAAAATCAAGGTAGCCTTTTTTCAAAAAGTGCTCTTTGCTCCATAGAAAAATTTGATGATTTTCCTTCAAATTTTGGATTTTCTCAAAACTCTCCAGTATTAGACTGATATCAAACTGACATAAGCTTCATATTCAAAAAGCCCAAAAATGACCTTCTGACATCACTTTAACAAAGTTAAGACTATTTTTAGCAAAATGCCTTAGTGAAGCAAAAAATTTGGTTTGGGTACAACAAGAGAAGGCGAAAGGCAGTTTCAGCTATGGAGCCGCCAGAGGTGATTTCTTCACTACCTTCTACATCACAATTAAAACCCCAAGTAAAGCAAAGGAACAAGGTAACTGAAGAGGTCAGAGAATGCATGAGGATGATCAAAGATGGTGAGAAGGAGTTGAATAGGCAGTCTGTCATCGTGGATAGCATCAAGGTGCCAGAGGATGAGGCAATCAACCAATTCCTGGACGAGATGTTAGACCGTGATGATCTAGAGTGATGATGTCGTCGATTTGGAACTGCGGTTATTTTCAAGGATAGAGTTAGGAGCAGCGATTAACTTCGACTTTGATCTTAGTTCTTATTGATTCATGCAGCACATTTCTTCCCTAGAATTATCTTCGTAGGAGTTTAGACTTTCAGTTAGGAGTAGTTAACTGATGTTAGTTATCAGTTATTTTTATTTCAATAAGGGCTTGCATGTTGCACATGTCCAGTTCAGTTGAGTCCTGTTTCAGTTAACTGATGGTAGCTTTCCAGTTAACTGTATAGTTTCCTTTATTAGGGTTTAGCAATAAAATCTTGCATGCTTGCAAGACTGTAGTTGACTCAAGGTGATTTTAGGGTTCCCTACACCTTTTGATGTCTATAAATAAGAGCTCTTTGCTCATTTGTAATTAACTTTTGCACGAGATAGTAATATATGTTGCGCCTACCTTGCCTGTAATATTGTTGTTCTATATCTATTCACGAGCTTTTACTATGATAATGAATTGTTGTGCTACCTTGCCTTCATGTTATTGTTATGGTATTTGTTTATCTTAGTTAAATATAGTGGCTAGTTTGATCATTTATTGTATGCATGTTTTGCCAATGCAATTTGTTGTCCTAGTTGGCTATTCTATGTTTTGTTTCTAATAAGCCTATTCAGATGAGCAAATTGCCAAGCCACCTTGCCTTCACGTTGTGAATCTGTACCTAAAGCTTATCGTTTGATGTGTGTGTCAATAAACCTATTCATCCAAGCAAATTGTTGCACCACCTTGCCTTCATGTCGTGAAGTTGTACTCAGTTTATCGTATATTTGTTTGTTTCCAATAAACTTCTTCCCAGCCAAGCAAATAGTTGTGCCACCTTGCCATCACGTTGTGAATCTGTACCTAAAGTTTATCGTATAAAACACTCCTGCTCCATTTCCTCATGCTTTGTTTTCTTGAGATTGGATAGATTAAAGCTTTAGTTTAGTTGTAGTTAATGATCTGCGAAACCAGAAAATCCTTAGTTGCAACTTTTGTGGTTTTTCTTAACCTTGTGCCTCTTCCACCTGAGACAAAAAGATAGGAGTTAGATTACTTTACTTTTTCACGCAAATCAACACTAAAGAGGGAGCTTCCCCTCCTAATTTGAAGAGCACTCATTACGTAGTGTGCATAGCTATCTGTACCAACTTGCACTCCAGAGCTGCTAATTGTTACGCCAACAAATAGCATACTGCTAAAAATAGTAAGTTGTTCCAAACTCATTTTGAGCACAAACCGGGCAACCGTCGAGACTTACTAAAAATAGTAAGTCCGGAAAAGCCTTTTGATTCAGTTGCATGTCACATCATCGCGAAGCTCTTTGAAAACCCAAAAGGAATCCAAAATCCAAACTACAAAACACTAACATGCAAGCCTCCAAAACTGCCAAGGAATCAGCCAAAAATGCAAGTCATTATCTCATCATGCATTTTACCTCATCCTGAAGCTTTCCAAAAATCTAGAAAGCTCCACCAGACATGCATTAGAAATTCTTGCATGCAAGCCTTCAAAACCTCCTAGAAAAGTGGAAACCCTAATTTCAGCTTCTGACTGGCCTACGGGGCTCCGAAAATAGGCTATCAAACACAGAAGAGCGTATGGCTAAAATGGGGACATTACACTCACCCCATTGAATAAGTGGCTCATTGGTTCTCACTCACCATCAAAAAGCAGAAGAGTTGCTCTTGCTTATTGTATTCACTCACCACTGAAAAGTGGAAGAGTCGGCTTTACATTTCCAGTATTTGTATGAGCTTTCCCATTGAAAAGTGGAAGTGCTAAGCTAACCCCACTGGATAAGGGGATTACTTTTAGTTGCTTCATTTTCAAGTATTATTGTAATCCTGTACACCATATGCTCTCACCTCGCTCACACTAGGAACTTGGTGATCAGAAAGTGGAAAGGAAAGTTGTTTAGCAATTTCCAATCCTTGAGCTAACAAGATTTTCAAAAAAAATTAAGGGTGATTATTACAATGTATGTTAATCAAGTTGGTATTTCAAGAACCTAGGAATTGTGTCTTGCACATCGAAATTTTTAGAAACAAATGATTGATCATTTTTAGACCCAATAGCTTTTCTCACCAACTATACTCCCGTAAGAAACTACTTAAGCAGCCTCTCTTAAGTGCACCTTGATGCCAAAATGAAAGCACTTGCCCTTTTCTTCTCTTTTGTGTCACAAGTGCTTGTCAAGAATTATGGTTTCATTAGATATAATATAATGTTTGTTATTGTAATGTCACAAATTGCATCCTTTGCAATTTTGCATTCCATGAACCTCCCCTTTAGATCAATTAAATTTGATAAGGCAATACCCCTTTTATCCAACCATAATTTTGTCCTTAACCCGTTCATTCCTAGTCGTTAAGGTGAATTTTTGTTGTGGACGAACATGTGACGTGCAGACGTCTGCGTGTTGTGTGAACATCCCGAAAAGATTCACGATTACAGTAGTTGTTTGGATGTTACACTTCTCACCTATTCGCAAGTGTAATTGCAACTCGGTAACCCATTGTTCAGCCTCTTGCATGCCTATACCGGAATATAGCAATCGGAATTTTTCATGAAGTTTTCTAACCAACACAATCAACATTTCTACTAATTGAATTAGCTGCTAGTAATCAAATTGAAACCAAGCTTGAAAGAACTCAATGCCAAGAATGCACACTCAATCCCAAGGAAGGAAAGGTGTTGTCATATGGCAAAGAAACTAAAGAACAGTACTTGAAATGGAACAAACTCAATGTCAAGAATGTGCACTCAAGATCCCACTGAGGGCGAGGTGCTAACATATGACAGAGTTATTAATTGAACTAAAATAAATAGGCAGATAATCCAGCCATGAAGATACATCTATCTAATTCATCCGCTGCGGCGGGCATCCACTTAAAGTGGGGATTCACCACTTGAGAGTGGGTACAATGAGAGCTACAATGTTCATTCTCCACACTAGCGGTAAACCATCCAGGGGTAATTAATATGGAAATTAAACAAGTAATTGCAGAAAGTAAAATGGTTGGATTAGTACTACTAAATCTCAACCTTACAATCAATAACTCTGCAGATTACTAATTACAATGATAGAGAATGAAGCTAAGAAGAGGAGAATGAATTATAACAATGATTTAACACTCCAAAACTGAAGTAATAGGCCAAAACAGAAAACTATTACAATCTGATGTAAAAATTTGAGTTCTGGAATTTCTGATCAACAAACTGTGAAATCAATAAAATGCTCATAACTTCATCAAATTACCTCCGTTTTGAATGAAATCGAATGCAATGAACAACTGGAAGGTAGGCGACCAAGTTAGGATGAAGAAACAGCAACAAAAAACCATAATTTAATTCTTACATGAATCCCAATGCAGCAAGAATGGTACGGCCTTCATGAGGGGCAATTTTGACAAGTAAAAATCAACAACTCAAAATTAAAATCTGAAACTCTCCAAAGATGGTCGCCTTGGGTGTAGGAATTGATTGGAAAAGTACCCACTAGCAAATTAAATTCACACAAAAAGCTGTATGCAAAAACCACTTTCAGCTGTGACTGCATCAGCAACTTCAAACCGGGAATACTACCAAACTTCAACCTGAGCTCTATCTGCTAGTCTGAATGAGAAGCAGCAATAAAACCAACTAGGTGTTGTCTTTCAAACACGAAATTGGATTGGAACTAGGAGGTAAGCATCCCTCGAAGTATTAAACAAGTTGTCATTTTGACAGCATAACATTAGCATAAACATTGGATGATAAAAACTGGAGCAAAACTTCTCTTTTATTGAAAAAGAGGTGACTTTTCAAATTCCCAAAACTCCTCCAAGAATGGGACGCCAAAAGTCCCCTTTTGAAATATTTTAAAATTCAAAATATTAAATCCTCCTTTAGAATGGTGTCCACTTCAAGGCACAAGAAAACTTTATTAAATATTTAATATCTCCTTCATGAGGGCGTCCCCCTTCATGGCCACCTTTTAAACACAACTTAAAGTTAATGAACTAGGCCAAGGGGTCAACTTGAAATTAAAACATTAATGCCTTGAAATATATTATTTCACCAAAATAATGCTTTTTAAAGCCAAAATCAAACCCAAGCAACTGCTCCAACTGAAAATGACTTAATGAAGGCTGACAACTGAACCACTGCCAAAATTAGTATTTACTAAAAATAGTAAATACCTAGAAATGCCACAAATCTCCAAGCAAGCAAACCCTAATTTCACTTCCTGGACAACTCCACGGATTTCGGAAATAGGCTATCACAAAGAAGAAAGAGTATAAACGGGGACATTATATATACCCCTCATTTTTTCCATTCATTCAATCTATCTCATTCATTCTTGATTTCTCTTTCAATCTTTAGCATTCTTTCACTCTTCTCAAACTTTTCCACTCTCTCTTGCACTTTTTACACCATCTTCTACCACCTTCATTGCACTTTGGCTCTCTAAGGCAATATCATTCTCGAGCTCGAAGATTGCAACATCTTCCTTTTGGCATTCTTGTTTGCCAAAGGAGGGTAATCATAATCTCTTTTTTTGCATTATTGTCTGATTTTGATAGCATATTGTTCTAGCACTTCTATTCTATCTTCTTGTCTTCTCTACTTTATTTCTATCTCTATCTATCTAGCTCTCTGTGCAGGTGGGAACACCTATAAGTGGGTTTGATTGAGGCAAGTCCCTAAACAACCCCAACAATTTTCCTTGTTTCTATGTGTGTAGGTATTGAAGTTGTAGCTTTGTTGGAGGCTTCATTCTTGGACCTCTTGTGAGTACCTCCTTTCTTTTCTTTCGTGTTATCATTTCCTTTTCATTTAATTTAGTTCATGTTTGTCCTTATTATCTATCTATTACTTTAGTGCATTTTCGAGTATTCAGTCATTGAAATTGTTAGTGGGTTCTTAGTAGTTTTTTGTGATAAACTAGGTTTTCATCTATACGAGACTACAATGCACCACAAGGTGTCCACGCCCCATGCTGTCATCCTCGACCAAGAGCTTGCCAGTCTATCTAGAAGACCTCTGCAACCTGCTCTCTCTCAGTTTTTGAAACTCTCCCATTTTTATTCCGCATAAAACATAAATAAACCTCTTCTTTATCTCATCCCATCACTTGAGCTTTGATCACTGAGGTAGTTGAGGACCATTCGCCCCTTTAGACCTCGTAGTCTTGAGGGTGTCAAATCTCTTCCTCTATAGTTATACTAATAGACATTATGTTAGACTATAGTTTGTAAACAGGCATTTGTTGCTTATGTTAATGATGTAATAACATCACATTAGTTATGTCTAAAAACTAACTAACAAAGTTACAACCAGCGATGTAACTTCCCCATTCAATTATGAATACAAGCATAGAAACATTGAAGTGTGTGCTATTCAATTCTCTCAAATTATGTGCTTCATTCTTCCAACATTTGGTATTAGAGTGAGGATGCCCTAGGAAGGGTGTGCTGATTCAAAAAGAGCAAGCCCTAAGAAAAAGTACAATAAATTAATCTAACAAAGAAGATTGAAATTTAAGGGAGAAAGGAGAAAGAAATCTGATAGCAAAATCTGTCAAATCAGCTGTCCAAGGAGAGAAATCACCATCCGAAAAAAAAATTAAAAACAAAGGAAAAACTTCTTTAAATTGCTGCTATCAGGACTCAAAATTATTGCAGTCAAAAATCAGAAATTTGTACTGAAACCATATGGTACAAATGAATGGCCCAAGGTACAATACTAATGAATGTTAAACAATACAAATGAACATTGGTTGGTACCATAGTTTACTAACTTGGTGAGTACTCACCAAGTTGCCAAGTACTTGTGGGTTTTAAAAAATTATGAGTTTTTCGAGGGTTTACTTGTCGAGCTAGGGAGACGAATCTGCTGTAATGTCCCCATTTTTGCGAGCATCAGAGTTTGGAGGATTAGCCTATCATTTGACCCTCGTAGGCTAACACAGATGGTTAGAGGGTCTTGTTTGGCAGATATCAGGGTGGTTTCTTCTCCAGAGCTTTGGGTGGTTTAGGATTGGCCTTCGTTTGGTGATTCAGGACTCAATTTCACATACTTACTATTTATAGTAAGTCAGCAAGTCATGAGGGTCCAGTGTTTCTATTTATAGTAAGGCACCTGAACATGTGGTGAGTTCAGCGTGGATCCCAGTTTTCAGTTGACCGGGCGAAATAAGGAGTAATGTGCAAATATTATTATTAAAGGTGACTTTAATAATAATTAATCATTAAAAGTATATTATAAAGTTATATAACTTTATGTCTAAAGGGGCCATTTAATGACTTTAAGCACATTAAAAGATTACGTAAAAGTGTGCCCTCTTGAAGGAGCTATTTTATAAAGTCTAAATGCACATTTAATATTATTTTAATTGATTGGAAAGAAGCTTCTAGAGGGTCGACTTTTTATTGAGAAATTATAAAAGGGATCAACCAAGGCCAATGTATTCATCAAGGATTTGATATTTGTCTTTTGTTTTCTCTTTGGCGTTTGGAGAAGGGAGCCCAAGGATTTCTGCATTTCCAAAGCGTATTGGCATTGGAGACCGTAGCTTCTTCATTGTATCAGCATTCTGAGGTTGTGAAACTATTAGCTGAAGATGCTTAACTGTTGGCTTCATCCAGAGGTCAAGTTTGTGCAGATTTGAGAAGTCTTTTTCAAGGGTTTTAGGGAATAATCATTTGCAGATCAAAAGTTGATATTCAAGTATGATCAATCTTATTGTAAATTCAAAGCAATAAATAATAAAGTTGATCATTTGATATTTTAGTTTCCAGCATTGCTCTCTTTGCATTTGCTCGTAATTTTATGCATTTCTTGGTAAATATTATGAAAACTTCAAAACACAAAAAATCAGATTAGCAGTTGCAAAGAATTTTAGCTTGGGGAAAAACTAGGGTTCTTACATCTGCAATGAAAACTCAGAGTTTTTTGGTGAGTACTCACCAAAACTTGTCAAGTTTGTGGTAAGACTCACACGCAACCTCTAAAATAATGAAGTGCATGGTTCGACGTGGTGGGAACAAAGAAAAAAATGCAGTAAAAATGCAATTTTGAGTCTAGAAAACCCCTATTTCACCCCTCCTAAACATAGTACCAAGCACGAATTTAAGAGCATATTGGTAAGATTTTTAACAATTTGAAGAAGAAATTTCCAAAAGTTTGGATTTGCAACAGGTCAATTCTATTTTTTTTCTTTTTTTTCTAAGCATTTAGATTTGTAAATGATTTATAACTTTTTTAGCATGTTATATGATTGAATTGAATCGATTCAATTTGTCTCAATTTGTGGATTGATTAAAGTTTAAATGATTTACGCTGATTTTTTTCAAATTTTTTCAACTTTTTTAATATAGGGTTTACATTTTAGGGTTATCAAATTCGCTAATCCTATAACGGATTACCATTTACTAGTTTAGCATATTACAATTAAATTTTTTAAATGCATTTAAAAAAAAACATGTTTGACTTCAAATTGCTATAGTTTTTTAATCACTATTTTTTGTTCTTATCGATATTGTAGGTTAATATATAATCACAAATTACATTGGAATCCGGCTCTGCATTTGGTTCAAACTCAGCAAGTGTAAGGCAACCTGTTGAAAGGAGACCCCCTATTGGAAATTGTTGTCATTGATGTCAAAGGTATTCAAAGGCCAATGGAAATTGTTGTCTTTAATAATTGAAGGCCAAGAGGATTTGCATTTTGTTGATGACAAATTGAAAGAAAATAAAATAAAAATATTTTGTTTTTAAGGGTCGACCCTTAGACCTTAAGACTCATTGG
This sequence comes from Sequoia sempervirens, assembly GCA_007258455.2. Taxonomy (NCBI): domain Eukaryota; kingdom Viridiplantae; phylum Streptophyta; class Pinopsida; order Cupressales; family Cupressaceae; genus Sequoia; species Sequoia sempervirens. The sequence continues at coordinate 8,335 of VDFB02386938.1, forward strand.
TGCCCTCTTTAATAAATAAAAAATTGCAAATTATTTTTTTTTAAGAGGCCAACCCCCGTTAGTGGTGCACCCCATTTTCGGGGATTTAAATTTAAAACACAAAAAATAATAAATAAAATATAGGGGCCGACCCCTATTGGAGTGCCCAAAATAGAGATGAAAGGGTGCACATAAAATAAGTGTTGCATCCATTATGAAGAGATATGTTGGTTGATGAATCACCCCCCCTTGGTGAAAATATTTAAGCTATATCTTGGAAAACCTCATCACTAGCTGGGAGGCCATTGAGTGGGCTAGACAGACAAAACAAAATGCTGCCATGTTGCTCTTGAATTTTGAAAAAGCATACCATAGAATTAAATGGGCCTTTGTGATGTTGACTTTAGAGGGTTTTGGATTTCCCCAATCCTTCTACAGCATGGTAAAAACTCTCTTTCAAGATGCCACGGCCCAGGTCGATGTGAATGGTGTCTGTTGGCGTTTTAATTCGCACCTGTGGAATGCGAATTAGAAATGCATAGCTATGTGCAGTAACCTACTCTTCAAATTCGGAGGGGAAGCTCCCTCTTTGTTGATGGTGTTCAAGAAAGTAAATTAAATCTAATTTGCCTATCTTTTTGGTTCAGCTAAGAGCACAAGGTTTATAAAACTCAAGCACCGTAGCTGAGATTTTCTGATTTAGAACCTCAACTACGACTAACCTACGCTAAAGACGTTTCTAATTTCTCAAGTAAACACAGAGCAAGAGAATTAGAAATGAACAAAGTTTGATTCTCTAACAAAATACTTAGATAAACTCTCCTTCCAACATACATCTACTTACTTTCAATGCAAGCTGAAATTAAAGATCATGTAAGCATAACACAATAAACGGAAATCTGAGACATTATATTAGGGAAAAATAGGCTCAAGACTTTATTTCTCAAATCTCTGGAACAAAGATTACACTAAACACATGCACTGAACAAGAACTTGCAACTAAACGAGACTTGCAAACTTGTTCTTACACAAAGTGAACAGCAACTACACAACAACTTGCAAGCAAAAGAGGCTAAGCAATTTGTTATCACAAGTACGGTTGAAAATAAATGAGCAAGGCTGCTCTTATTTATAGACAAGCAGAGGAGTAGGGAACCCTAAAGTCTCCTTGTTTTTACAACTAGGGCTTGCTCAGCATGCAAGCTTTATTTCTAAAACTAAAAGAAGATAACATCTAACCACCTAAAAAAGCAGGAAAAATAGGAAATGCCAACTATTACATTTTATCTTCTTTCTCTAAAGAGTAGATAAGAATTGAGACGAGAATAGAAAGAAAATGGAAAGAAAGCTTCTGGATGAAGGTTGTTTTAAATCTCGATCACATCTGCTAAAAAGTTGGAAACTGCCTCTTTATCAGGTGCATTGTTACTATCTATAGCAAAATTCCGCCTTTTCAAGATCTCTTCGCCTTCAGCAATCAAACTTAGAAAATCTTTGACCTATTCAGCTGCTTTATGAGTTATATTCTTGAAAAACATCGCTGCCCCAAAAGATGACTCATTAATTGATAACTTGGCGGCTCTGCAACTTTATGCTTCGGACACTTCTCTTGATTTTCCAACGGAAGAGTATTGTACAACTATTTTCCGATACCTTTCCTTTTTCTCATGTCACACCTTTTCATGCTCTTTAGCTGAGATGATGAAGTCGTGATATAGTGCTGATTTGGTCTTGAACTCAAGGGGAGTGTACTCCATTTCGAAAACCTTGAAGATTGATTGTAAACTCGCCTATGTTTACACAAGTTTTGAGCAACTTTCTAAATTTAGCCTGCTGGTTTTTCTTCTTCAAACAGAGGAATTTTTTCAAAAAAAAATTGAGATATGGGTTTTATTCAGAATTTCGTTACAAGAAGACCCAGATCGCCCGTTTTTGAAAATTTTGAGTGTAGACTGAAAAAGCAGCAAACCCTAATTTTTACAAATTTTCTTGAAAAAAGTTGGCACCTGGGTTCTGTTCAGAAGTACATTTTGGATGAACCTAGTTGATCCGACGTTGAAAATATTGAAGGCTGATTGAAAAAGCAGCAAACCCTAGAATCTAAAATTTTTCACAAAGGAGTTGGCATCTGGGTTTTGCTCAGAAGAATATTTTGAAAGGACCCAGATGATCAAATCTTGAAAGTTCTGATGATTTCATGGACATGCAAGGAAAAAGCAACTATTGCAACTTGAAAAATTTCTTCAAAA
>VDFB02386942.1:0-12154 GCA_007258455.2 Sequoia sempervirens
TGCAAGATCTTTTATGTTCCTTACATTGATTATTGCAAGCAACTTGCCTATTTTTCATTTAGACGAAAAAAGTTCCCTGGTTTTATACAATACATTGTTCATTGCCTACTTTATATATATATAATGTATATAGTGTTTCATGTACAATTCATTTTGTGAAGTCTAATCGTTGGTACAAGAGAAAAGTTCAAAGTACTTTCTATAGTCACATTTAACCCTGCACAAGCTGCACACATTACAAAGGCTTTAAACAGGGTTTGTAACTATGCATCAAATTCATTCATGAGATTACTATCCTTGCCACTACATAGGTGTACTAGATAACAAGTCAGTGTCTCTCAAAGAATGCTGCCCCTGTCTCACACATATGCATTTCAATAATGGCTACTATCTCTTGGTGACCCTTGCATCCAAACTTTCATTTGGAATGCTCCTTGAAACCTTTTAGACTGTGACTCTCGAATGTTGTTCAGGGTTTTAGCTTGAAGCTTGCCCACATGTGAGACTGCTGCTTTTTTTAAACCCTAGGAAATTGCACGTCTCTACTATATTTCAAACTTGGCTCTAACTATCTCATAGGTGCGCTATTCTTATTTTTGTACTTTGAAGGCACATGCAATCTACTTCAATTCATCCATTTAGTAATTGTTTTAAATTAGACTTCATTGAATTTCCCAGGGGCAATACCAAAGTCCATAGGACAGCTCAAATCTTTGGAAAGATTGAATTTGTATGAAAACAATCTGAATGGAACTATACCACCTGAACTAGGAAATTGCATGTCTCTTGTTCATTTGCTCATTTACTCTAACCATCTTAAAGGTGCGCTACTCTCATCTCTAAACTTTGAAGGGAATATGCTATTTATTTCAATCCCCCCTCATCATAGTAATTGTTCTAAATTATATTTTATTGAATTTGACAGGAACTATTCCAAAGACCATTGGGAAACTCAAGTCCTTAAAATTTTTGTATTCGAGTGGAAACAATTTAAGTGGATCTATACCACTTGAATTAGGAAACTGCAAATCTCTACATATTTTGTCCCTTTACGATAACCATTTCACAGGTGCACTATTCTCATGTCTTAACTTTGAAGACAACGTGCTAACTAGTTCCATCCCTTCTCTTACTAATTATTTTTAATTATATTTCATTATCTTTGACAGAGGCAATTCCAGATGCCATGGGACAACTCAAGTCTTTAGAATATTTGAATCTTGGCTTTAACTATCTCACAAGTATACTACTCTCACATCTTTACTTTGAAGGCAACGTGCTAACTGGTTCCCTCCCTCAATGACTATTCTAAAATTATTCTAATTAATACTTCATTAAATTTGACAAGGGCAATTCCAAGGGCCATTGGACAACTCAAATCTTTAAAATATTTGAATCTTGGCTCTAATAATCTCACAGGTGTGCTATCTTATGACTTTAAGGCACCAAGCTAATGGCCAACTTCTTGATGACCCTTTTAGTGCTATCGATGCAGACACAGGGACTCACCTCTTCAAGGTAGTATTAGAAACTTGGAAAACACCAGACACTCATACTTAATGCCCACACATTTCAGTTGTCTCAGAAACATGGAATAAAATATAAAATCTCGTAGCAACTCTATGACAGAAGAACATTAATCTAGAATTATAATCTTTTTTCCAATATGCATTTGGGTAAGTGTTTGTTCACCTCTAGGAAATGCTACTGAGTTGGAAGCTCTTATAGACAGTAATGCACACAATCTTAGAGTTTTTTGTTCTAATGTATTGAATGGAATGTGTTGATTATAGGAATGCATACAAGGAATTTTGAGATCAAAGACCATATTATATGTGACTCACCATGTTGGATTCTTACTTCCTGCAGATCTCATTCTAGTAAGCCTCATCTGCATATACAGAAATGCATGCCTGTTAGTAGTTTTGTCTTATCTTTAAAAATAGTTGTAATCAAAATTTATCTCAAATCCTCAAATAGGTAATGTGTGATGGCATGGTTACTCAGGTTGGTCAATACAACAATCTTCTCCAAGAAGGCATGGATTTTATAAGAATGGTTGGTTCATGCGATCAAGCTTTGGGGGCTGTTAATGCAATAAAAAATGAATATAGTTTTAGAAGTAGTGAATAGGAGCAACTGAATGAACATATGAGTAAGGGACAGATAGCACCTGAAAACTCTTGCAAGCTAGCCAATACCCTGAATATCCAGAATTCAATACAAAATATAGAAAAGAATGGTAATCAAAATGGTGCAGAGGATCCCAGGCTCAAGAAAGAACAGATTGTACAGGATGAAGAGAAGCTGCAAGGGAGGGTTAGTTTTCAGATTTACTGTTCCTATCTAACTGCAGTATACAAGGGCCTCCTAATCATTGTGATATTACTGGATCACGTGTTATTCCAAATATTGGAAATCTGTAGTAACTGTTGGATGGCATCTGAATCTCCCACAAGGATAGATAACAAACAAATCATTGGCAGTTCTTTTCTCATTTTTGTGTATATTTCACTAGCAGTGGGCAGTGTTTTTTGTGCAATATTGTGCTCTGTAGTTCTGTCAAAAGCTGCTCTTCAGACAGCACAAATATATTTTGTGAGAATGCTTAGTAGTATCTTCCATGCACCAATGGCTTTCTTTGATGCAACTCCAACCAGTCGCATATTAAATCAGGTCAGTTTAGTAGCACTTTAGCAGTTTGCATTTTGTTGTTGTGTAGTAATATAGCTATAATTGCTTTGACATAAATCTTTGCTCTTTCATTCTATGCATCCCCTATCTGTTATTGGTATCGTTCATTCCATTGAGATTATTGTCTGTAATTTGTACTTCCGTTAAGAGGCTGTAGTTTGGCTTCACATAAAAATCAGTTAACATATAATGCTACAGTGTCAAACACAGAAGTGCAAATTCAGCTAATTCAAAGCACATCATTGGAATTGACAGGTATCCACGGATCAAACCGTAGTGGACAGGATACTTCCTTTCGACTTGGGGAAGTTAGTTTTCTCAGTGATAGATTTATTGGGGATAATTACTGTTATGTCTCAAGTTTCATGGGAGGTGTTTGCCATATCCATACTAGTCTTGGCAATTATTGTATGGTACCAGGTATGCTTCTCTTACATATTGTCCACTTTTCCTCTAGCAAGAAATTTTTTGATTGAGATGAACAACCTTGCCCTCAAGTGTTAGGCTTATCGTTGTATGGTGGAATCGAAAATAGATCAAAAGGATTACTTCATTGTGGTTAATCTTTCCTTTTATTTGAAACCATGCACCTTATTGTAGATCAGAGAATCTGGTCCTTTTCACCCATAGGCAGAAAAACAAAAAAAACCAACCTTATTTCCAAATGCATCCAATTTAGTTATGACATGTTTCCTTATACATTTCTTAAATTTATTATCTAGACTAAGGAATAAAATAATATCCTTGAAATGCTGGTTTGTATCTCCTGTCTCCTGGAAAGGAGATTGCAAATAAGCAAACAATTGTCCCTTAAACTTTCCTACAATTTCTAATCATTCAAGAGTCTCCTAGAAGTGGGAAGAGGCCCAAAAAAATGTTATATCCTCCTGGTTCTACTACCTTGAAGATTCATTTATTTAACATTGCCCAAGCATGTATAATTTAATAACAGCATCTTCTTGCTGATTTTACACAACAGTGAATGAAACTTACCTTAGACAATCTCATCTTGAATGGAGAGTGTTTGGAGTAGAGATCACCCAATAATTTCTTCTTGAAGGCAGTCCCGAATACTAGTTAACCTGAGAAATTGTCGTTCCTCAAGATCGTGACCTAATTTTCTATTAAATCTGGGAGATAAAAGGTTTGTCTCTAACTCTCATAAACGTCTTAAGTTGCATGGCAATAGAATGGCTTTCCATCACTTGCAATACCTGTTTTCTAATCTTCAACGGGATGCAAGAGCCAAAACCAAAATATATTTGATTATGTCTACTCTTCCAAAGTTATTGCATATTAAATCAGATAGCATGGATGTAGTTGAACATCTAATGGACTGTTATTTATTGGTATGCATGTAGAAATACTATATAGTGACAGCAAGAGAGTTGGCCCGTCTGATAGGTGTTCAAAAAGCTCCAATTATAAACCATTTTGCAGAGTCCATCTCCGGGGCATCCATTATAAGAGCATTTGATCGAGAAAGTTACTTCATAAATACCAATCTCACTTTACTTGACGATTATTCACGAGTCTGTTTCCACAGCTCTGCATCTCAGGAATGGCTTGGTCTTCGAATGAACTTGCTATCAAACTTTATATTTTCTTCTTGTTTGGTATTTCTATTGAACATTCCCAATGGCGCTGTTGATCCAAGTAAGCGTTATTACCGAGTACAAATATTTTCAATGTGCAAGAGAAGAAAACTGGTTGCTTGCATATGAAGATTAATTTTCATCAGGGGTTTGCACTTTGCAGGTGTTGCAGGGCTAGCTGTAACATATGGATTGAATCTGACAGCATTGCAATTTGGGGTGATACACAACCTATGCAATGTGGAAAACACAATGATTTATGTGGAGAGAATCTTGCAATATTGTAAAATTCCAAGTGAGGAGCCATTACTCATCGAAGAAAGTCGGCTAAACTGTGATTGGCCATCAAATGGAATAGTAGATTTTGAAAATTTATAGGTGGGTACCAGCTATCAACCAGATTTTGATTTGGAAATTTAGAAGTCAATTTCCATAATTTAGATTTCCAATGTACTTCAAAATATTGTTTTCTACAGGAATTCGGTGAAATATATGAAGCTGAAGAAACTTTGGAACTGGCTTTGGAATAGTTTGAGCAAGTTGCAGGGCTCTATCAAGGTGAAGAAGTTACTAGTACGGCTAACCAGTGCCAACTTAAAATTGCACAGTTTGCAGCCCAGCTTGAGCAGTAAGTTATATGAAAGAAAATATTTGTGAAAGTTTTTTGGGATCACATATTTTCACTTTTGGGCTATCAAATGACTAGTGTAGTGGTTGCTTATAATTGGATATTTTTTTGGGGTTTGATTTGCAGATTTATTATTTTCAGTTAATGTGTAGAGACTTGTGGATTTGTGGTTCTTTAAATGAATAATGCAAATGGATTTACTTGTTAAATCTAATATTGTTTGCTTGTAGGAAAATTTTGCTTTCACCGTATTGATTATCTTAAAGGAAGAATTCAACTCTCTCCAAAATCATATCAAAATCTTGAAAGGTTGTGTTATGCTCAAAGACAATTTGGAAATCTTGTCATTCATCAATAACAAAGTACATGATTTAGTGGATTGTTACAATGAAAAGTTATTAGCCTTTGAGAGGACCATACATAAGCATACAAGAAGAAAGTTCCCGTTCTGAAGCAAAATTGTCCAGTCCAGACAATTGAGTCAACTCTTTGTCAAGCTACCTTGCCATGCTCGAAAGAGTTATGCTGGTAGTTGGGTATATTCCAATGGCTTTTAGGAAAATATTAACATTTTGTCTTTCCTAGAAATGAATCGTTTGTGTATGTCATGTTATGACATACGTGTTGCTCATGATTGTATGAACAAGTTTATAAACTATAAATAAAAAAATACTTATTGGCATTTACTTTATGAATTTGGATTAGGATGCATTATTTTCTTTGTTTTTTATGAACATTATGCTTTGTGTATTCGACAACTGTTCATTGTTCCAACTTCAAAATCATTGATAATTTCTATTATAATTTTCCATCGCATTTGAAAAATAAAAAATAAAAACTCCAACAAATAGGAGGACGACGAGAATTTGAAAACATTGAATTGTTTATTTTTTTAATACATTTTTACATATTGTCTCTAAAGAAACAATTTTTACATATTGTCTCTGTACAGACAATGTCTTTAATCCCAACTATTGTCTTTAAAGAGACAAAAGTGAATTGTCTCTAAAGAGACAAACGTAAAATTGTCTCTAAAGAGACAAAAATACTTTTATGTCATATTGTCTTTATAGAGACAATTTCATATTGTCTTTAAAGAGACAAAAATACTTCTATGTCATATTGTCTTTATAGAGACACCCCTTTAAAGACAATACTTAGACAATAAACAACTTTTTTTCTGTCTCAATTTAAGACAATATACTCAAATATTGTCTTAAAAACTGTCTTAAATACCCCCTTGATGTAGTAGTGATCAATCTTTGATGTTCTGTCAATGTTGGCATTGATACCCTATTTGAAGCATACCTTTATGCTAGCAGTTGACTCTATTGCTTCCAAGATCCACACTAATTGCATTTATTTGGAAGTCTCTAAAGTCATTTCATCAAGCCTATTTCACGCTCATCATGTAATCATTGTACTCCATGAAGTGATGTCGCTTGAGGCATTCTTTTCTACAGTCATGTGCATCGTCTATGTTCCCATCCATGGCGTCACAAGGCGTAACTACGGTCCTTTCAAAATTTGAAAGTTGAATCCCATGTCTTGGTCTGCGGTGTTACTTTTCTTGAGGTAATTCTACTCTGTAAATTCTATTCCTCTTATTGCATGCACTTGGAAGAATTCGAGCCGTACCCCTCTCTCAAAAGCATGCCTCCTTCCCCTCGAGTGTTAGACCTTTCTCATTTAGATCATTCACTTGACAAGCTGGCCTAGCGTCTCATTCCTTTGTTGCTACCTTGCCTAGTTGCACGACTTAGTCTCTCCATTTGATTAGTGCAAACCTGGTAAAGGACGTCATGATCGGATAAAATTATCGTGGTCTATTGCCTCCATAATAATCGGTACAAGTATGTTTTCAACTACAGATTACATTTATCTCCTCAACTTATGTCTTGTGCATAGCACTATATCTAAATTAATATCTTCAACTAGTTGGATTTGGATTTGATTCATGCTTGCTTTATATTTTCTTAAAACAATGGTCATATCTGTAGTTGAAAGGGCGGATTCTACGTTTATATCTAATGCTCAGTAGTCCCTTGTAAGGTATTCGATAAACTAGATTGTGGGTCTGCATTTTTCGTCACCTGGTTGTTTCTTGTGATATTGGTGCGCTACATTATGGAGCCAGTCATCCTCTTTAGATTGTTTATTTAGTGTTGCTAAGGCTCTCCGATTAAGTCCATACCGTCCCTTGAAGTATCGATAGCTTGTTCTTATGTCATTGTTGGTATCCTTTTAAGTGCAAACACCCGAGTTAAAATTATAATCAAGGACTTGTGAACTATTTGAATGGAAACTATTTTAGGGGGAACTAAATTACTTATGCATATCCATGAATTAGGGTTCGTTAAATAGGAAAGTATTTTATTAAAATTTATGGTATATATTGTTGCATAGTGAGTAGAATCTTTGTCATGAACTATTCTTAATCTAACTAAGCCAGTATTGTTAATTTTTTTACTTTAGACAAACTTAGTTGCGATATGTTGTTGAGTGAAAATTACTTATGATGTCTTTCGATAAATTGTGTAAATATATAGTTTATGAGATATATAAATATACTCCATTATAACTTGAGATAAAATATTTAATCATGGTATTAAGCATAGTAATTGTATAGTGAGGATGAGATTCTTGTAGTATCAGATTTTGAGTCCACCAATAGACCAAATTGGTAATAATCATTTAACTATATTAGTGACATTTTAGGATATTTAAAACATATATTTATTTTATTTTATAATGCTTATTAGTGGGAAGAACTTTTAATTGAATTCGTTGGTTACCTAGATGATTAAATGATTGATTTTGATCAATCAACAAAAGGCCAATGTAAATAAATGAAGATAAAGGATCACCTTGATTGTTGTTTCCCTTATATTCTTTTAATCGTTGATTCATAAATTTTTTATATGGATATTTATTTAGGACACTTGTGATTGTTCTTTGTAAATGATCTAGTGAATGAATGATTGGTTTTAGTTAATTGAGTGTATTTGAGTGTTTAAAGATTGATTTGATGTTGTTAGTTCATTGTGTCTACCCTCTTGAGTTATTTGGCTTTGGAGGTGATTTTATTCATCGAGTTCGTGTTGGATTAGTGAATGATTTTGATGGTTCCTCATTATTTTTTCTTTTGCTTGAGTCATTTTAGTTGAGGAGATTTTCAAATGTTAAGTTCTTGTGTTGGAACTGTATTGCTTCTTTTACCTTCATTGGTGGGTAGTTGATCTTCTTGGACTTCCAAAGGTGAGGGAAATATTGTTTTATATTGACTCTTCATTGATTTGATTCTTGCCAATATCTTGATCATAATTGTGATTTTAAGTTTATGGTTGGGTTGTACTTGATTTTATGAGCAATTGTGTTTATGGCTATTTGTGAGATGGTACATACCTCATGTGTGTTTCAATTTTGAGATTCAGTGCATTTTTAGTATTGGCACAACCCCTTGATGTCTTGGTTTTTGTTGTGTTTTGGGTCTCTAGGGAGGGTGGCTCTTTGTGGGAGTTGGCACCTCAAATAGGAGGAAGATCCAGGATAACCCATGCAAGAGTTAGAGTAAAAAGTGAACTTAATTAAAGAATTTAGGGAGGCTTGGGTAGTAATAATATTAATAAGATAAATATGGATGCCTCATCTATTCATTAGGGCTCCCATAGACTAATGGTGGACTGAGAAGGCCATGGTTGGAAAGGTCGTTACCTCATCTTCATGAGAGGTTAACGGATTTGCATGAGTCACCGTATGGGGTTGGCGCCTCAGGTAGGAGGAAAGGCTAGGATAACCATAGATGGGGGTTGGTGCCTCAGAAAGTTAGGATTGAGCCGACACCTAGAGGAAGGGCTATGATAACCCATGTAGGACTATGCAATAACACTCTCCCCTAGTACCCCTTTATGATTTGTTATCTTTGCAAGCCTCTGGAAGTGAATTATTGTTGCTATTGTAAAGTGATCTATTGATGTTATGTTATATGATTTATTATTGCTATGTTATGGAAGGGTATGTGCAGGATCATCATGGAAAAAAAGGCCCTTAAGTGGCAAAAAATTCAGAAAAATCAGTGTTAGGCAACTTGACGTAAAAATTTGAATAAGTTATCTATATTATTTCAAAATAATAATACGAATAGGATACTAGAAAATTGGATATGGTTTCTAAACTACTAGGTTTTATTAAAATAAATAAAATCTATTTAGGTAGAAATTTGAAATTTCAATCTTGATGGTACTACTTGATTCGGAAAAAAATAAAAGAAGTAGGTGTCACAGTAAAGGCCACCTAACCATAATAAAATGATAAAAAAATTATAAGATTTTATATATAAGTAGAGGGACTCATATGCGGATGTGATGCATATTTTTTTTATGTGTTTTCCTAGTAAATAGTGGAGTATGATTTTTTTTAGCAGAATTTTAAAAATATAAAGAAACTTCATTGTAATAGAGACCACCTTAACTTGGTCAAAACTTCTTGAAATTTAATTTTCCTTTTTCTAATCCTATTATGTGAGCATAGAATGTGATGCATGTTTCAAATTCAAAAATGTGATACCATTTGAATGCTATAGATGTTTTTCAATCAACTTATTGATCATGACTTTAGTCGTAATTCTAATAAAAAATAAATAATAATTATGTGTTAAATTCAAATTAAAGCATAATTTATATTGGTGGAAAGCTAAGAATCTCCTCTAAAAACCCTTTTCATTTTATCAATTTTGGATTAAAAAAAAGTCGTCAGCCACATACCCTACAAATACCCATAATATTGCCACTTTTTGGCCCCTCATGATCCTGCACATACCTGGAAGTGGTCGATTGATGTTATGATTTGTAGTTTATTGTTATTATGTTTGAAAGTGATCTTTTGATGTTGTGATTATTCTTGTATTCTTGTTACTTGGAATTGATGTTGAGAATTGTTGTTCTTTGTTTGGATGTTCTTAGTTAAGGGTTCTTTCTTGTCAGCTCCTTAGCATGGGGGTTGGTTCTTTGGACCCACATGGTTGGGTGGAACATGCTAAGCACCCCATTGGGTCCCTAGTCTAGGATTGAGAGGTGTAGACTTGTGTCATTGCGGTGACTCCAGAATTGTGTCTGACTTGGAGCCATTTTGATACTTTGTAATCATCTGTTTAGTTGTATCATGCTATCTTATTGTATGGATCGCGTTCATGTTGGGGAACACTTTTGTATCATTGTAATTTTTGAACATTGTAATGTAATGAAAAGGATGTGATGCAATATTTTATCTTTGGTAAAAAATTTGTGAATGTTGATCCTTAACAGCTATTTATTAATGTGTTGTATCTATGGAAATATGCTCTGTTAAGTTCATATGACAATAGTGTGAATATTGTTATTGGGATTAATTTAATCTTTAATATGTTGTGGTTACTTATGTGGATGGTTTCTCATTGATGAATTTTAATGTATGTGTTGTAATTGGCCATGGTTTATATTTTGGTTTTCATTCTTTATCGTCATTGTATGGATTTAAGTTTCAGAATGTCTCCTCATGTACCCCAAGGGATGTAAGTGATAGTGGATTTTTTTTAAGTGAATTTTCATGTCATAACTTAATTTGCATCTCATGTAAAAAAATTGTGGTAATTGTTGCATTAGTTGTCCTTTGGGGTTCTAATGAGGGCATAGCCCGAGACTTAGAAAATAACCCACAAACAAGAGAATAATTTTATTATTCAGAAAATAGAACTTCTTACATGTAGAGGATTTCAAATCCCCAAGTTCTACAACACATGCAAGTTACAGAAAGCTACAAAATCACCCTTTCGCAATATGCAAACTTCTCCCCAAAACGTTACCCAAAAATTAGAAACCCACCCATAAATAGAGCTCCTCTTTAGTTTGGAGCCAAAACAACATTCAAATTTGAGTTTAGTCGGTTTGCTACTGAAAAATTACAACTTGAAATTCAAATTTCAAAAGAACATTTGCAATTGTATCTTCTAGAAAGTGCGCTAACTTCCTGGGGCCATAACTTTTGATTTGGGGCTCTGATTCGTGAACCGTTTGAACCATTGGAAAGGTCTCGAAGTAAAGAACATGCTCAAAATTTGCTACGCTAATTTTGGCAAGTTTCAAGGCTGATTCAGGAACTCTAAGTGCCTCAAAACTGACTTAGAAGATTTTCAGGTGTAAATCTGGGCAACTAAAACTGCAATATCTTTCAACCCAAGAATAGAAAATAAAAACCCTAAGTTGGGAATTTCATTATGAGGAAAAGGGTATCCAAAAATGTAAAAAAGTCTAAAAATTGAGAAACTTGAAATTTAACTATTTTTGGGTGATGCAAGATTGCCCTTACACCACTGGATGCTCCTGCATCAGACACCCAGAGTAATTTGAGAAGTGATCCCATCACATCTCAGATGGTGGAGGAAAACTTAAATGGTCGACCTCTGCCTTAGGCAACCAGGATGAATCTTCAATAGGCCTTCCTTTCCATTTCACCAAATATTCTTCATATTGCCTGTTCCTGGTACTCCTTCCCACTCGACTATCCAAGATTTCTTCAATCTCCTCCTTTTTTGAAGTAGGTGCTAGAATCCCACACTGTTCCATCGTTGGTACATCCTCTGCGCCACCTTCATAATACTCTGTCAAATCTGAAATGTTGAACACAGGGGAAATGTTGAATCCATCTGGCAACTCTACCTCATATGCATTCCCTGAATCATACCTCTTCAAAATTTTATAGGGACCAAACTTCTTCATCTTCAATTTGTTATATGTTCCCACTGGAAACCTTTCTTTCCTCAAATGGACCATCACTTTATCACCAATATGAAACTTCTTATACCTCCTCTTTTGATCTACCTTAGCCTTATATTGCATATTCATCTTGTTAATATGTTCTCTTACCTTCTCATGTATATCCTTGATGTGTTTTGCAAAATCTTCGGCTTCAACACTTATTTTCATCTCTTGCTCCATCTTCCTCAATTCTGGAGCTGTTCTAGGACTACCTCCATACACAATCTGGAACGCTGATCTACCAGTGCTTCTGTTGACAAAATTGTTGTAAGAAAATTCTACCTGGGGTAAGATCAAGTCCCATCCCTTGGGTTTATCTCCTACCAAACATCTCAGTAGGTTACCCAAACTCCTGTTAACAATCTCTGTCTACCCATCTATTTGTTGATGGTGTGCAGAACTGAACTTCAACTTTATTTTCAGCTTCTTCCATAAGGTCCTCCAAA
>VDFB02386944.1:0-44746 GCA_007258455.2 Sequoia sempervirens
ATTTGCAAAAAACACAAAGGGAATTTAGATTGGAAGCCTATAACCCTTGTTGAAGAAAAAACTTATAAATTGAGGAGGGGTTTGCTGAATCGAGGCTTTGATACCATGTTATAATTGTGAAAAACTTGAGCCATAGGATCAAACAACAAACAAAGACACCTTCCACTCAAGAGATCTACAAACAGTAAATCACTATATTTCTCAACAAGAAAAAGCTACAACAATGAACCTAAAGAATCTTCAAGGAAAACAAGTGTCCTAAAAGGTTAAGAGTTTGAGAGTAAATATCTAGAGAGATAATACAATGAGGGTTGAGTGCTATATAGGAGTAACCCTAGTAATTGCTCACTTTAGTTAACAGAAAATCACTTAGTTAATTGAATAAATAACTCCTAATTTTAGCTTAAGTGCATGAGAATAAAATAGACTAAGGTTAATTAATTATTAGCTAATGCATGATTACTCTAATAAACTTAGTGCACAATAAATTATAAATAATGATTCATTATATTTTTATGATAGCATAGAGCACTACAAATATATGTAGGTACAATCAGGTTAAAAAATCAATTCTATATTTTTAGAATTTATTTTTACAATGAAAAATCATAAAAATCAAATTTGTAAAAGAAAAAAAAGTAAAAAAACCAAACAATTTTTTCACAGTACCCAGAGTGTACTTCATACCCTATCGTCCACTAGCTAGCCTTATTCTTGGAGGCCACCAAGTCAATTTTTGACCCTTCTCACACCTTTTGGTAGCAAGCCTACTGACATCCAACTCGACAATGACAAAAACCCTCCCATCGATGAAGAAAATTGGAAACTAGTGGTGCTTTTCTGGCTCGTGAAACTTCTAGATATATTTTCTAATATCCTAGTGGAATATTCCACATTAAACTACCCAAGTCAAATCATAGTTGATAGAATCAAGAGGGAACATTTTGGTGAACCTACAACTTCAGGCGATTGATCTTTTTTATGGTGAAGGGGAATATACCGTATCATATTCACTGACATCAGTGTGACATCATGTTGACATGAACATTGCATCACATTGACATGAGTAGTTTGATTACTTGTATGATAGTCTCCTAGGCCCCCCTCCAAGCCTTAATTTTCCATAAAGGAGCTATTTTTTTGCATAACTTGGGCATACAGTCTCAAAATTAGGCAAACAAGATATCATCAGAAAGCTAGTTCCAAGTAGTTTCTAGTGGTACAAGTTTGCTATTATATTTTTGTATTGGTTTATGTTATTCTCAATCAAAGTCAAGTCATCATTTTTTGTTGTTGATCTCATAAAATTTTTCCTATATCACTATTTTTTGCAATTGTTGTGGTGTTTGAAAGGAATTTTAGAGCTCTTCAAATCCATTCATGCACTTTTTCCAGAATCAAGGCCCCTGGTGTATGTTATTCAGTTTTTTGTGATTTTAAATATTTTGACACCTGGAAGGATCTATTTGTGTGAGATGACTTCATTTTATCTGCTTTATATGCATTGATTTTTTTTAGACTCCAATTTTTTCATTTGAGGGAGTATCGTGGGATTTTTTTTCATCATTCTATGTCATCCTAGAAAAGGAAAACTTTGAGTCTTGGTGAAATGACATCCTACCACATCTTAAGTGGATTGATCTTTTTCCTTGTCTTTATGGACTCATACCTACACTAGACACACTAGGGATTTATTCAACGTGGGGTATTATCAATCATCATGTTGTGGGAGTGATTTATTCTAGTGTTTGTCATGAAACTATGTGTGTTTGTATTAGATATTGATTATCCCCACACACTTTGGACTCAACTTTGGGAGATCCATGGAGACCCTCATATCTCTCCATTCCCTAAGGATCCTATTGCAAATTATCTCATTCATCTTGCAAATACAAATTTCATACCCTTTGATGATGATACTTTAGAGGAGCCTGAGTATATCATAGGTCTTGCATGTTTTGATGGTTCAAAGAATTGTCTTCATGTTCCTACTCTTCAAATCAAGACTCAATATTCATCTTATATTGTTCTTGATCAGATTGGCATCACCAAATCCTTGGCCCCTATTGGTTTAGTGCAGTAGGACATCCATCTTCTTCTAGACACATCTACTTGGAATTTGTATCTTGCAGACATATCATATCATTATTTTTAGAGTCTTGGATTGCATATTTGGAGGATTAATTTGAGAACATTCATCTCTTCTTTGTTAACAACCACATCATCATTGTTGGCCTATCATCTTCATCGTCTTTGGAGATTGTCCTATAACACTCTTCACAAGATTTCAGATTGACATCATCTCTTTCTAACATGTGGACACTTGAGCACTTTTCAATGACACACATCATTTGGATTCGGATTCTTGATTATTCCATTTTTGGAATGGCTTCTCCAATCACCAATGGATCTATTTCTTCCTAAGGCGATATTTAAATGTTGTTTGCATGTAGTGGATCATTTCAAGTCTTCAAGCATTCATCACTGGCATGAGAACACTCTCTTTATGGGGGGATTCATATCCTCTTTTTCCCTCTCCTATTGAGGGGACATCTATTGTACTTGTGTGACAAAAGTAGTCCTTGGGGGCTCACATTGAGTCCTTCTTCTATCCTTCTTTCACTAGTGCATTTATTTCATTTTCTCTCATTTTGTGAGGAGTTTTTACCATGTGGTTTTCTCCTTTTCTCTGGTATGGGTACCTCATTAGGCCTTGTAGCTAGGACTCATGCATGGATCTATCATTGTATTATTCATCAAGGTTTTAGCTTCTCCCTAAGTTGATCTTAAGGGAGAGATGTTGGAGTAATTAAGAACATCATTTGATGATTAATTAATTATTAGGTCCCTTATTAATTGAATTACTTAAGCTAAAATTAAGAGTATTTTTTTATTATTCGATTGGGCTATTTATAAGTGAAGTTGTCTCATTGCAAAAGATAAGGACACTTGTCACAATCTAATAAAATCCTCATCTAGGGTTTAAAATTTATTTTTACAAGCATTCATTATTGTACTTTGTATTGATCCAGACAATTCAAATATATTCGCATTCATTATTCAACATAGAAGGCATATCAAATACTTTTGTGGATCAATCCTTTATCTCTTTGTTGAATAGAAAATTAGTTTCTTTGAACTCTCATTTGTGATAGGTTTTTTTGTTGCAAGTGATTTTTGGGAGTTGTGGGATTCATGCTATCAACTCAAACAATATTGGGTAATAAACCATATAATGATGAAATTTTGATCTCAATATGTAGGATATCTTTAGAGCCAAAAACAAGTGAATAGGAAGTTGCACCCATTGACATATGAATAATATTCTGATAGGCCTAAAGGACATGGTTAAGTTTTAGGTGTCAATCATGGATAACATCATTGACTATCATTTTTAGGATTTTTAAAAGGGTTTGATTATACATATCTATTTAACTATTACCTTTTGGGTAATATGGGGTGGACTAGCAATGCCTAATGTGAAAGTTCTTGTAAAGAGTGAGAACTTCTTTATTTTGAAACAAATTACCATTGCCAATGGCAATGGCAAATGGGATGCCATAGTGACAAATGATGTATTGGAAGATGAATTTGGAGATTTGTTAGCCAATAGTCTATGTAAGGGGAATAACTTCAAGACATTTGGTAAAGTACTCAGTAATTGTGATGATAACATTATTATCATTTGAGGAAGATGGTTGAATATTACCAATGAGAATGAGACCCCACTATGAAATGCCAAAGTAGTGATGTGTTGCAATTCCAACAAGGGTGTGTGAATTAGATCTACATGTTGCTAGTTGGTTAAACATTTATTAACATAATAATAGGAATCATGTTCCCTAGTCGGCTAGTAGTGGCCTACTCTCAAGATATTTTTAGCTAGGACCGTGTTGTTAGTGTGGGCACAACATATACCATCATGAAACTCTTCAATTGTGATGAAATTGTCTTCAAAGTTAAGATATCTAAGTGTAATGTATGAAAAATGGAAGGTATTTAAGTTTGGTGCATAAAACATATGGTTCATTATCTTCCTTTTTCACATATACATTAGAATGTAAATCAACAATGTGAACAGATTGACTTTCAGCCATGAAGGCGAGTCAATTAGACTTGGATCTACATTCTTGGGGCCTTGAAAATAGATTGGAAATGTTTTACTATGATTAACCTAATTAGACTATATGCCCTAATATGAAAATGCAAGATCTTAATGAAGCACAAACAGAAACAAAAACTTGCAAGTAGATCTCAAAAGTGTAAAGGGCTATGTAATTGTCACCAGAAGTTGGATCTAAGTGTTGTAGCAAGACTGGGTTGCCCTTGGGTGAATGGGTCTTTGTAGGGTACTTTTTTTGTGTTTTTAGGGTCCTTTAATGATAGATCTGATCTTCTAATTTTTTTATTGTAGAATTGTCAAAATGTTGTTGGATAAATTTTTAATTGAGTTTTTGTGGCTTGAAAAGATGTAGGGCTTGCCTCAATCAAACCCTATGTAAGTGTTTCCAAACCCTGTGTTAGTGTTTTCACTTCCACAATGGCAATGTCAATGATAAAAATGGATAAAAGATAGGAAAGAATGATGAAATCACAAAGTGCTACAACTCACCACCCTTCAATGGCTTCCTTGATGTATTGAAATCATACACATCACCTCAAGTTCTTGGATCTTGCTTGCTTGATTGCTTGAATTATTTGGAGACATACAAAAGTGTTAGCCTTCACAAAACAATGATAACATGAATACACATAAACTCACATAAACTCACATAATATTTGACATGATGTTAGAATCTTGAATTGCTGCAATAATGCTTTGAAATGTTGCTCTTGACTTTCTCTTGAATTCTCTTGACAATTTTTTTTTCAAATGATACAATAACTAGTTATTTATAGTCATTTCTCTAATTTCTCGAGAATTAAATTTTGATAGCGAACATTTAAAATTTGAAATTTGAATGTTAAGATGGCCACTCTGACATACTAAAAATTAGTTCTCGATAGAATAGGGGACCCATTTTTCCCTTGGGAAAATGGGTCCTAGCCCAATTCTTCAAGATATTTAGTAACAAGGGAAAAATAATAATTTCTTGCATTTGTTCAATACGTGTAATCTTTCAATAAATGGTACAAATGGGCTATGGAATGCATAATTTTAGGAAATTAGGTACTTAATTAGGCTTAATAATTTAGGGGTAAAAAAGCATAGTGTGAAATTGTCATGGGTGACAATTTACAATGCTACACTAAGTAATTAACCATGAAAGCTCCTTTGATAAAGTGTGTTGGCGAAGCTGATGAAATGAGAAGAATGTTGAATAAATGTTTTGTATTGAATTTATGATAGTTTTGGTGGACGAATGTTATCATGAAGGTAAGTATAGATTTCATGGTATTAATGACTATTGGCCCCAACAAATTTGCAAGTGAGTTTTAAATTAGTGACATCATAGATGAGGACCAATATGTTGTTGACCAATAATTTATAAATAGTAATATTTGGCATCATATCTTTGAGAGATTTGATGGTGGTCATGGCATCTATTGCTTTGTTGTTGACTCTAGGTACCTACTCAAATTGGATGAAGGCGAAGTATTCCTTCAAAAATTGGCCATCTTTTCTTAATGGATTAGAAAACCATCTTTTGTCTAGTATTTATTATTGACTTGACTTGTGATTAGTTGTAAATACATATAAACCAAGAGATGTTGGATGTGGATTGTTATTTTCAGACTATTGGTGAGGGACTCATTTTGTAATGTTCCATATGTATGGGAAAACCAATATCAAATATATAGGAAAGAAATCACCTTTAAGAGTGATGAAAAGTATATGAACCATCAAAATATAATTTATAAGATTCTTCATCGTCTAGAATTAAGATAAAATCATTAGGACAACCTACATTGAGAGGATGGTCATCTGTAAGAGGTACATTTACAACTTGATCTACCACAAATTTTCCTTTGGTTGCTATTCCATCAACATATTTGATATCAGATTCACTAAGCAACATGACCCATTTTTCCATATGACCCAAATCCTTTCAAGTCCTTTCATATATATCATCATATGAAGACTAATGGAAACAATCCCTATAAATGACAATATTCTAGTAAAAGAATAATTTTAAATCCAATAAATTCTAGCACATGAATAATAAGTTAATTATATGTATATGAATATATTAATTAATTGTTTAAAATGTTTTCTTAGCCATTAGAAAATTATCATGATTTGCATAGAAGAGTTTTAGGAGATGTGGTAAAAAGCATACAATTTGAAAAAATACCTAGAACAAAGAGAATAACGCTCTCTCAAATCCTCCATGTGACTAGTGCCTACTATTTTATTTTCTTGCGCTAAAATAAGGGAAAAACATACTTTGTGTTTAATATACTGGTGAGTTGGAAATCTATAAAAATTGAGGAAAGGTGGAGCTATATATGGCTTGGTAACATATTTCTAGCAAATCTATTTTTTAGATATTTATTTCAGAAAATAGCTATAAATTGTTATGTCACAAAGGTATTTTTGTTAATTGTAGAAGAGTAGTTAAATTTAATTATTAAAGTGGTCGAAATGTCACAATATAATATAGAGATGTTTCTATTAATTGTAAGAAAATATTGAGGATTTAATTATAAAGTGGTGGAGATGTGAATATCTAATATACAAGTGTTTCTTTTAATTGTTTTAGAGTAGATTAGATTTTTATTGTGGTTTGCTTATTATTATTCAAAGATTATTTTTAAATAGATGTTATTAATGAATTATCGAGTACTTTGTGATATCATAGAATTATGTCATGTAAATTGAACATCATTAATATGACATAATCATTGATAATTTAATGAAGATTAAACAAAGAGTACATGTGTTACAAAGTATCTAAAAATAATAAAGGTTATTCCTTGCAAATGTGATGAGATTGATTCATATCATGCTTACACATTTTGAAAAGAAGATAGTAAGTGGTAGATACTTTTTATATGCAATGATAACAAGCTTATTGCCACTTTCCTTATTATTAATATGTAATTTTTTTTTAGTTTTGATGGATAATTATTCATCAAATGATAGGTTAAGTTGGTATGTTATCTACTATAATTATAGGATTCCTTCCAAGAAGTTAGAGTTGCCACCTATTGTTGGAAAATTTACATTTTTTGGATATGAAAAATAAACTCTATTGTACTAAACATTAATTATTTGTTCAAAAGACTTATTAACCCCACTTAACAAGTCTACAGTGGGGGAGATCTCTGAGCAGACATTTGGTCTTCAAGTGGGAGATTGTTGAGTTCGGTGAAGCCCAAATTGGCAAGTTTTTCGATAAGGATTCCTTTTGCCTAAATTGGCAAGTTTCTCTCATAGATGGATTTTTCTAATTATTGGAGTGGAGACCGTTTTATATATATGCTGCTGGTTGAATATGTAAATCATCTTAAGAATTAATAAAGAGATTCTCCTACTGTTGAAAGTGGATGTAGACAAATTTGCCGAACCACTATAAATTTCATGTCTCTTAACTTGTTCGTGATTTTTCCTGTTTTTCTTCTATTTCTTTGCTCATTTTAATATTAACAGGGACTTATGCCTGGGAGATTTTTTGGGATTAAAGGGAGATTAGTGCTTCATCAAAAGAACTGTTTTTTTCATATACTGCGGGCCTCCTTGAAAACCAGATATTGTTTTTGTTTGGGGGAGAAGATGGCATTGAAGTATTATTCTTTTGGGACCCTGGAATTAACTTAGAGATCTCAAGGGTTTCCAATTTTCTTCCACCGAGATTTTCAGGGTTTTGGATATTCGACAGGCCCCCGTGCATTTGCAAATAAGGGTCTTTTCCGTTAGCAGCCATACTCTGTTTTCCATTTCATCAATGAAAAACATCACCTTTGATGGGTTTCCGTCCTAAGGTAACAACCGTTTTCCCTTTTGGCAGGGATAGAAGGCTGGATTATCTTCTTATGGGTGTGGTGTTGAGTAAACTGCAGCAGATTTTCCTTACAAATCTGAATTGTGTCATGAGAGCGAGCCGATATAAAAGAAGAGTTTTGATTATTGTGGGAGTGCTCTGGGAAGAGGTCATGATTCCGCCATAGTGACGAATCCTAGTTCCAATCAGCCTAGGGCCGAGTTCAGGAATGATGACAGTTAGTATTAATGAGAGGAGACCATTGGTTTAGAGTTGGACTAGGCATTGTTGGAAATAAGTCACTTCTGGATTGGCGATGGACTGGTCACAATATGTTATTCAAAACGAAATGATAAGGACAATGTGAGGAGAAACAAGTTATTTGATAAAAAACAGATTTTGTATACATATATATTTTCAAAAATTCAGATTCATTACAAAATTTTAACCCACATAAATAAATATTATACATAATAAACTAATCCTTAACTTTAAATGTATTAGCTCCATCTTTATTCATAGATAGAAAAAAATAATCCTTTTAACTCCTCCAAACACCTAGAGACAGTGAAGGTAACCTCCTCTCCATTCAAAAAAATCCTAACCAATATTAGATTGGTGGTGGGGACAAGCTGTTGTCATTCCAAAACTGGTGCACTGTCAAGTACATAGCCTTCCAAGAATTACATTTATTAATTATGAAAAAAAAACAAAACAAGGAGCGAAAATGGGTTTGCAAAACAGATCAAGGTAGACTTCTTTGCAATGAAAATAAACAGCCCAGACGACTCAGAAACCACCATTCACAACAGGAAATCTTTTTTCACCGTCGGAACCACAACGAAGGGTATCTGTAACATTTCTGATAATATAGGTCAGTAGTTTAGTTGGTAGAACACTTTAACAACAAATGGAAGGTCCCAGGTTTGAATCCTAGCTGGTCTGTATGATCTGTAACTCAGCATATGGTATAAAAGCCAAGGCAAGCTATGAACCCCAACCATCTGCAATGTGGTTAAGGGGAGGTGTTTAAATATGCTTACACCTGATCACAAAAAGCCTAGTAGTTCTGTTGGTGGTACACTCCAACAACAAATGAAAAGTCATAGATTCGGGTTCTAACTGATCCTAACCAAGCATGGACTAATCTTGGCAGCTCCATATCTACATGTAGATGGGGAAGTTTGACAACTATAGTTCTAATCCCTCTTCTTGAAAAGTTAACAAATTTCTGCGACATGAGGAGGCACATATGATGTCATTCTCGTTGTAGAAGACAGTTTTTGCGAAGCCGACCTTTTGACATTCACCATTGTTCCGAAACAGTCGCACTCTCAACTCCTGCAAACCATTAAGTATAGAATCCCAATAAATTACGCCGGAAGCACAAGTATGTCTCATTGCTCCCGTCACTTTTGAACAAAGCAGACTCTTTTATCATAGTCAAAACTATATCAAATCTCTGAATTGATGAACGGGAATGATAATATCAGAGGAATCTACACTGTCAAGAATAATACTTTGGGACAGACAGAAACCCATACGTTTTCAGTTTACAGCTTGAAAAAATGTATCACAAGATTTTAAATTCATAAGCTTCACACAACCAAATTAATATAAATATATTATATATATTAAAAGTGTTCATTACCTAGCCAAAACTGGACTAGCTAGACCTTGCACTCAGAAACGGGAAAATATTACATAAAGTAGGAATTGAAGACAAAGAAATGAAATACCGTCAACAGAATTTATGCTGACTTGCATTCACATTTTTGGTGAAGTTGAAAATATGAGAATAATGTCTCCAAGAAGGACAGAAGGAGCAGAATGCATGCTCCCACCACTGATACAACTTGCCATGGCTTTGAAAAATGTCCCTGTAAAAACTCACCAAATAAAACTCTATACCTACTTCTGTAATAGTCATTTACAGCCTTGATTGTATTGTCAATAGGATCACTTGGGCTCCTCCAGATTGATCTGATGATGCCATTCCACATAATGCTTACCTCTTTATCACTTCCTAAACTACTGTAGATGATACCATATTTCTTCAGTACTGCAACATCATTAGGAGTGTCGATCAATCTGTCCATCAGGTCTGCATAGCAAGTAAAGACTCTACTTTTCCACTTCATGAATGCTTCCAGTGCCACCATATTCCTCAAGAAAACATCTGTTCTGTAATCCACCTCTATGCAAGGGAGGAACAACGTGGAGCTGGCTCTATCAAACCTTATCTCGTCAGATGCCCATGTGAAAGGAGAGAATTTCACCCCTTTCCTCTGTAATTCTGTTGCTGCAGGGAGATTTATGTCAGCTTTGCGATTTGATTTTGGACACAAAAACACCCTAAATCTTGATGTGATCTGATGAAGAAACTTAAAAGCAGTTGTCCTGAGCACAATCCCATTATGATCATGTTCAACATGGACACTAGTCTGAGCAGGACTTCTCTTCGCCACGACGGAATTGTAAAGGCATTCCAGTATATGCCTTTCATCCAGCGAATCATTGTAGCGTTCCCCTGTATCGGAACGATGAGAATCCCCAACATGCCTGAAAGGCGAGAACTTCTCACAGGCACTCGAAATTATCCTATTAAGCTTGTTTAAAGCTTGAGTTTCTGAGCCAGTCTGCCATTCCATAGCTTTTTTCAAAATGAAAAGTGGGATTTGGTTCTCCAGCTTAAATATATCAGTCTGAAGGGGGAAGAACAAAGGGCTCTTCCTTTCTGGGTTAAAAACAGCTTCCATGTTGGGAAAATTAGGGTTTGTCTGACGAAACCTACGGCTTTCACATTGGCCAGAATAGCCAATAAACTCCAGAATAAACACAGCATCTCGAGCCATCATCCACCCTAATACTTCATCTCCACACTCAATTTGATCATTATAGCTGTTCCTTATCTCCTCTGCAATACTAATTAGATCTTTAACCAAATCCTCAAAAGTCCCTCCCTTTGCTTTCTCCTCAACTTGGATGGTAAGCTTAGATTTATATCTTTCAGCGTCATACAATTCAAGTTTAAGATGGTGGTAAGGTCCAAGAGAAACTACCTGTGGGACATAAGCTTCTGGCTTTTCAATACGGAGGGGCTCTGGTATGGTGAAGATGTATGGATGCACATGGGATGTTATACCTTGTTCTTCTCCATGCCTTTGTGTGTTTTTAATTTGTTCCAGCCATTGAGAAACCCCTACTTTAGGAACTGTCATCTTTTCTAGCATCTAACTTCAGCAAAATTTGAAACAAGGAAATGAGAATGCGTTGGGATATGCTGCACCGACTTCACTTTAAATAAGATTTAGTTTTATTTTTTTTTATTAAAAAATAAGATTTATTCTTTTATTGTTCAAAATAAGCATTAACGTGTATGTAAGAACATTTTATTTAAATATTATTTTGTTTCATGCTCACAGTAATTTTAAATGGAAATTGGAACAAGTATGTAAATTTTTCCATTAAAAATAATAGTAATAATTTATTTACTTATTTTAAATAAGTTTAATGTATATTTGTATGTAACTTTTTATTTTAAATTTTGGTGAATAGTCTAGAAGTTGAAGTTGTTAAATTTGGGCATTATTACTTTCAATTTTATTATTGGTTTCTTAATATAATAATAATTTATATTATCTATTTTCTATTTATCTATATATTTATGAGGATACATGGATTATAAAAAGCCCACCATAAAAGATGAAGGTTGACTCAAAATAGTGTAAATTTGGTAGAGTGAGTATGCTTAATCTTTTAACAAAAAATTGTTCAAATATCAATCAACCAACTAAAATCATTATACAACAAAAAATCAAATAATTATCTTAAAAAATTATATATAATTATATATATATATATATTAAACTGAAAAAATGATTTGATCTTTCAAAAGAAGAACGTGGAATGCAATAACCATGTTAGTATTTCTTTAAATAATAATTTATTGGCTATAAAGGTTAAATTCAATCCATTTCTTAGCCACAAATGGGACATTTATATTCATATTTATATTAATCAAAACATCTCATCTCAAATTATCAACTATTTAAGCTATATTTTATTATTATTAATTCATACATAAGATACATTTTAAAGTTTGAGACAACATTTTCAATATTTATGAGGTTCTAAAGTTTACAATAAAAGGCTATTGGTTAATTAAAAAATATTGAAGCCAAATAATATTATAATTAAAAATCAATAAATTAATGATATAACATTGAGTCATATTCATAATAGTTGAATTGAATCAAAAGATTTATTCTATTATTAATTTAATCTAATAAAAAATTAATTTAAATAAATATTGTTCTTGTTAATACTTAATTTAGCTTATTAATTTAAATAAATATTGTTCTTGTTAATACTTAATTTAGCTTCAAGAGAGCCTATGATCTTATTAATATGGTAGGTAAAATTTATCTAGTTTTCTAATTAACTAGAAATTAAGAGGTTATATGGATTTCTTTTTGTCCATTCAACTAAAATTAATAATTATTAATATTAATGTGTCATTATGCCAAATTTATATTATTATAATAATATTTATACAATATATCTAAATTATATCAAGTGTTTATTTTTCAATTGCTTATAATAATATTTATATAATATTTATTCAATATTATAAAAATATAAATTATATTGATTTTAAAATTTGTATATTTTTATATTGATTTTAAAAATTTTATATTTTAATATTTTTTTAAATGATATTATAAACATTATCATATTGTATAAATATTATTATAATAATATAAATTTGGCATAATGGCACATTAATATTAATAATTATTAATTTTAGTTGAATGGACAAAACAAATGAGCAATAAGTAGTTCATAATAATGACAATATATAAGAGATATCAAGTTTCCACAATCCATAATCATGAATCAATTTTGCTTCTGGCTTTGATTGTGTTTGAATTTTTTGTCATCAACGTTTCGGATCATACTCCATGATCCATCATCAGGATGAAAGAGAGCATAAGAAGAGAAATGAATTGTTGCAGACCCAAACCCACTAAAAAGGAGAGAAGGTACACGCCATTCAAGGAGCAAAAATAATTAAGACAAATAAGAATGGATAATAAGAAAAACATAAATAATAAAACAGACAACAATTGAGAATAAGACAAACATAACAAATTCTTATTAAGAAAAATAAGAATTAATAATAAGGAAATAACAACAAAATGTGAAAGCACTCAATCTAAAGAAAACAATAAGAAAAATAGTTCACTTACAAAATACACAAAACAAAAATAAATTAAATAGATATAAAGGAATAAAGGCAAAAGAAAATAGATTTTATATATATAACTAAATAGTATTAAATGTAATAATCATAGTAATAATAATAAATTAAATAGAGGAGTAAAGGCATAAGAACCTAAAATTTATATATATATATATATATATAACTAAATAGTATTAAATGTAATAATAATAATAAAAATAAATTAAATAAATCAAACTAATAAAGAACGGACAAATTCAAATCATTAAAACAAAAGAAGAAAATAGAAAAGAATTAAAAATAAAAGTAAAAATAAAAAGAATACAGACCTGAAATAAATATATGTAAAAGAAAACATTAAATTAAATATATAAAAGAGAAACAACAACCAAAAAGGAAAGAGGCCAACCAAAAGGCAGCCACGAGGAAATTAAACACCAAGCCAACCTAGAAAAACCTTGCAGAGACCCACCGGAAGGACACCGAAGATCAAGGAAAGAAGAAGGACCAGGTGAAAAACGAGCAAGAATCAGGGGAGGGGGTGATGCCTATTTCTGAGATTGGATAACAGCGGATTCCAGGAACGACTGAGGCTCCAGCCCTCGTCACGATTGAGGTTAGTGGGATGATTACTAATCTCAATAGCTTCTTTGATTTTTCTTTTGAAAAAATTGTCTTCTTTGCATAAAACTTTAAAGTTTTCTAAGCAAATATGGTGCTTGGTAGAACAGGAGTGGTCAGCCAGGGCTGATTTGAGGATCCGCTCGTGTTTTATGTCAGCACCATGCTCTTTGATTCGCGTACAAAAAGCTCGGCCAGTTTCACCTATATAAGGTGTGCCACATGAGCAGACCACCTTATAGACTCCCGAATCAAGAAGGATGTCCTTAGAGTCCTTAATAGAGGGGAGATGACTTTTCACAGTAGAGAGGGGCTTGAAGGCACACTTAAGACCTTTCTTAAGCAAGATCTTGGAAATTTTGTGTGAAATTCCTTCAATGAAGGGAAGAGCAGCACTAGGAAGGACCTCAAGCTTGGAGGAAGTGTTGTTAGAAAGGAAAAAGGTCTTGGTTTGGTTGAGAGCTTTGGATATTTGTTTGCTTGTGAACCCATTCAAGCTAAAGACTTTGCGAAGGTGGGCTAACTCTTGGTTCAAGTTGTCTTTATCACAAATCCGATAGGCTCTCAAGGCTAAAGTTTTGAGGACACCAATTTTTTGGCAGGGGTGGTGATGCGAAGAAGAATGGAGGTAGAGGTCGGTGTGGGTAGCTTTGCGAAAGACCCGACGACCAAGGGAGCCATCCAATTTTTTGAAGAGCAAGATGTCAAGGAAGGGGAGTTGGCCTTGAACTTCAATCTCCTTGGTGAAGGAAATGCTACTCGCCAAACTATTGAGATGACAATATATAAATTTAAATCTTAAATTTCTAAATTTGAAAATTACCTATACTTTTACCTATTTGTAACTTAATTTATATCAAATAATGCATATGTAAGCAAGGTACAATCCATTTCTAAAAAAGGTTAAATAATAGTTCACCTTGATTTTTCTTAAAATCTCATTTATAACACACAAAACCTTTTAAATTATTTAAATTTTAAATTTTAATTACAATTAAGTTGTATAAGTGGTAATGTCCATTCAATATATTAGTTGTCTATTTGATTGTAAATAAAAAATG
The DNA here is from genome assembly GCA_007258455.2 of Sequoia sempervirens. NCBI lineage: Eukaryota > Viridiplantae > Streptophyta > Pinopsida > Cupressales > Cupressaceae > Sequoia > Sequoia sempervirens. Next base: position 14,853 of record VDFB02386944.1, read on the forward strand.
AAATTTAACAAAAAAAAAAAAAAAAGTTGTTTAAAGCAACTATAAGGTAAAATCAATTTACATTCAAACACTATTTGATGGAGTGAATTTTTTTTTATTATTTATTTATTTATTTTTTATGTCTAATATCATACTTCCTTTAAATATTTATGTTTTATTGTTGAATTTTATTTATTATTTTGAGTTGAGTAAACATCAAATATGCTAAATAGATAGGGTACAAATGTCATCATATATATTAATTTAATATTGTATATTATATAAAGTTATGATATAATAATTGTTTTGTATAAATTCTATATTAATATTTCTTTATATATTATTTTTATTTAGAAAAGGTTCTCGTAGGTCACCTTGAATTGTTATTAGTTTTTTTAATTTTTCTTTTATATTTTTTTGATATAAAGGAATTAAAATTTTGATGTCTAAAAAATAATCCATATAACCTCTTAATTTCTAGTTAATTAGAAAACTAGATAAATTTTACCTACCATATTAATAAGATCATAGGCTCTCATGAACCTAAATTAAGTATTAACAAGAATAATATTTATTTAAATTATTTTTTTATTAGATTAAATTAACAATAGAATAAATCTTTTGATTCAATTCAACTATTATGAATATGACTCAATGTTATATCATTAATTTATTGATTTTTATTGATAATATTATTTGGCTTCAATATTTTTTAATTAACCAATAGCCTTTTATTGTAAACTTTAGAACCTCATAAATATTGAAAATGTTGTCTCAAACTTTAAAATGTATCTTAAATGTATGAATTAATAATAATAAAATATAGCTTAAATAGTTGATAATTTGAGATGAGTTGTTTTGATTAATAGAAATATGAATATCAATGTAAGGAAGAAAGAAAAATCACTCTTTTATCTTTAATCATATTCACACATTCAAAATGATTACAACATTTAAAAATAATATAAGTATATATATATATATTGTTTATCTTTGTGTCAAAATTTAAGCTCCTATTTGTGGCTAAGAAATGGATTGAATTTAACCTTTATAGCCAATAAGTTATTATTTAAAGAAATACTAACATGGTTATTGCATTCCATGTTCTTCTTTTGAAAGATCAAATCATTTTTCAGTTTCAATATAGATATTTTTATATTGATTTTAAATTTTTATATTTTAATATTTATTAAAATGATATTATAAAAAATTATCATATTGTATAAATATTATTATAATAATATAAATTTGGCATAATGACACATTAATATTAATAATTATTAATTTTAGTTGAATGGACAAAAAGAAATCCATATAACCTCTTAATTTCTAGTCAATTAGAAAACTAGATAAATTTTACATACCATATTAATAAGATCATAGGCTCTCTTGAAACTAAATTAAGTATTAACAAGAACAATATTTATTTAAATTAATTTTTTATTAGATTAAATTAATAATAGAATAAATCTTTTGATTCAATTCAACTATTATGAATATGACTCAATGTTATATTATTAATTTATTGATTTTTAATTATAATATTATTTGGCTTCAATATTTTTTAATTAACCAATAGCCTTCTATTATTAACTTTAAAACCTCATAAATATTGAAAATGTTGTCTCAAACTTTAAAATGTATCTTATGTATGAATTAATAATAATAAAATATAGCTTAAATAGTTGATAATTTGAGATGAGTTGTTTTGATTAATATAAATATGAATATAAATGTCCCATTTGTGGCTAAGAAATGGATTGAATTTAACCTTTATAGCCAATAAGTTATTATTTAAAGAAATACTAACATGGTTATTGCATTCCATGTTCTTCTTTTAAAAGATCAAATCATTTTTTCAGTTTAATATAGATATTATATATATATGTGTACATTATTTTTTAAGATAATTATTTTATTTTTTGTTGTATAATGATTTTAGTTGGTTGATTGATATTTGAACAATTTTTTCTTAAAAGATTAAGCATACTCATTCTACCAAATTTACACTATTTTGAGTCAACCTTCATCTTTTATGGTGGGCTCTTTATAATTCATGTATCCTCATAAATATATAGATAGATAGAAAATAGATAAAATAAATTATTATTATATTAAGAAACCAATAATAAAATTGAAAGTAATAATGCCCAAATTTAACAACTTCAACTATTAGACTATGGTTATGTGCACTTTATTTAGATGAATTTGTCATACCCCTTCACCAAATTTAAAATAAAAAGTTACATAAAAAATATACATTAAACTTATTTAAAATAAGTAAATAAATTATTACTATTATTTTTAATGGAAAAATTTACATACTTGTTCCAATTTCCATTTAAAATTACTGTGAGCGTGAAACAAAATAATATTTAAATAAAATGTTCTTACATACACGTTAATGCTTATTTTGAACAATAAAAGAATAAATCTTATTTTTTAATAAAAGAAAGCAATAAAACTAAATCTTATTTAAAGTGAAGTCGTTGCAATATCCCAAGGCATTCTATGGACTTACGAGGCATGCTGCTACATGATGTCGACAGACCGTTAATGCAGGCCATGGCATGACAGCCCATCGGATGGGCGTGGCCAGCGCGCCATATTTGCGCATGAATCATTCCCTTGTGCTGTCGGCGGACGGAATGGGACGTCAGGCTGCTACAGGATGTCTGACAGACCGTTAAAGCCACAGGGGCCATGGCGGCAGTACATCGGATGGCGTAGCCAGCGCCATATTTTAACCGCCAATCAATTCCTTGTGCAGTGTCCTGCAGATACGAACGCCTGTTGGACTGGGCGAGTGGCTGTCCAGCCAAGAATGCACCGGGGCATGGATGGCTGCCCTATCCATGTTGCATGCCTCATCCATGCTACGGCCGGCCGGCAGTTCCTTGATTTTCTCGCCTCGCCCTCAGATTCTGTGCAAACTCTGCAGAGTTTAATTAAAAAGGTGATAGTTAAACCAGATGAAAGCAACGCCATCCAGCCACTATATAAATACTAAAACTTATATTATTAATTAAAACGCTGTTCGCTGTTGTGATGGCGTTTAATAAAAAAAATTAAAATTTTAACATTTAATTAAAAAGATAAAATTATATTTCAATTTTAATTTTTGTTAAATATATATTTATTTATTTTATTTCTTTATGTAAAACTTTAAATATTTAACTATAATTTAAAATTTTTAAAATACTTAAAATATTAATAAAATTTAAAATTTTATTTTAATGTAAAATATATAAATATTTAATGAAGACAATTATTTCTTTAATATTAAAAATTTTGATATCTTAATATAAATTAATAATAGAAATTTTGATAAAAAAATTTTTATTTATAATTTTTAAATTTGATTTTAAATAAATCTTTAAATTTGAAACTTTTTTAATATAAAGTGAATATAAATTCTAATGTTTGCTTAATTTTTTTAATAATATATATATATATATATAATGACTTACTCCTCATAGAAAATGGAGGTTTACCATCAAATCATATCTAATTTAAAATACATTATATGATTAATATAATTTTGTGGAGCTCTAAATATATTATAATGCTAAGGATAATACTAATTGAATCCTAATGTCAACTCTAAATCTTACCCCAAGTGGAAATTCTGATCCCTTGTATAATAATAAGTTAACCCTAATCCTCACTATAATAGTTAATAATTGATTATTATATTAATAAAAAAACTTTAAATTATATATTAACTAACCCTAATAATAAGTTAAGTTTGTTATTAACTTTTTATTGTTATATTAAGATATAATTATTAATATATATTAATATATTATAAAAATAATTATAAGGACAAATAAATTTTTAAAATAAAATAATATTATTCTTATATGATTATTATCCTAATTGAAGCCTACTTGTCATTAAACTTGAACCCAAAGCGTAATTGAACTTTTGAAAACCCTAATTGTAATACTTTGAACATTTACAAATGTTAATTGTACCTCAAACCATATAAGTAAACTTAAAATTTGGAGAATATGAATGATTTTTTATTTTTGAAATGTTTTGAAGATATTTCATTTTTATTCATATTTTTTTATTGAAAAATATTACTTAAATAAATCTATATAAAAAAACATCAAATGATATTTCGTTGTAAAAATATCTTGAATATTTTTTAATTTTAAGTATATTAATTTAGAAACTTACTTTTATATGAACATGCTAACCATTATTCTAATTGTATATCTTAATCCTAATTAAAGATGAACCCTAACCATAACCCTAATTAAGTCCTAATTGAATCTTAACTCTTATAGTAATTGTAAGTCTAACCCCAACCCTAGTTGAATTCTAACCCCAATCCTAACCCTAACCCCAAACTTTAGCCTACAACCCTTACCCTAATTGAACATCACTTGAACCCTAAATCTAATTGAATCTTAACCCAAATTAGACCCTAGCCTTAACACTACTTAATCCCCAACCCTGACTGTGATCCTTACTCTTGCTCTAACCTAATGTTATCTTAGAAATCCTAACCCTAACCCTAATAGATATGTAACCTTAATTGAGCATAAACCCTAACCTTAGGATCTATCTTATAATCTTAACCCTAACCATAACCCTAATCTTGTTGAAATTCAACCTTAATTAAACTAAATCCCTAATCCCATCCCACTGAAGTTCAATCCTAATTGAACCTAAACACTAACCCTAACCTTTATTCTAAATGCAACCCTAATTAAACCCTAAACTTAAGCCTAAATGAAACCTAAACCTAACATTACTTTAGCCCTAACTATAATTGAATATAATCCTAACCTTAGTTGAACCCTAAACCTAATTGAATATAAATCATAACCATAACCATAACCATAATTAATTCCTAATTGAATCTTAACTGTTACCATAATTGTAACTCTAACTATAATCCTAATTGAATTCTAACCCCAACCCTAAGCCTAACCCCAAACTTTATCTTAGAACCTTTACCCTAATTGAACATCAATTGAACCCTAACCCACCCCAATTGAATCTTAGCCCTAATTAAATCCTAACCCAAACACTAATTAATCATCTTAATTATAATTGAATCCTAATACTAACCTTAATTGAACCCTCATCCTAATTGAATCCTAACCCTAATTGAATTCTAATCCTAACTTAAACCTAACCCTAACTATAATTGAATTCTAACCTTAACTCTCATTCCAACTCTATCGATAATTCTAGCTCTAATACTAACCCTAATTCCAATATCAAGATTAATTATAACTATTTTACTAATTGAAACCTAGACCTAACCATAATTCAAAAAATAAAATTATATTATATTTTATAAACTTATACATTAAATTTTAATATTTAAGTTATACTAAAATATGTGATGTTCAATATTGATTATTATTTTTAATAAAAGAAAAATATATAATAAGTCATGCTCTTCAAATTGTATTCATTATATTTTGGATAATAGGTTTTGGTCAATATATTATATTATAAAATTTTATAATTTATTTGTTTAGTATTTTGGATAATAGAAACAATTTTGATTGATTTGATATTTTTTAAATTCATAATCAATTTAAAAAAATACATATATATATTTAATCAAAATTTCTATTATTAATTTATATTAACGATATCAAAATTTAAATATTTAATTTAATCTAATAGAAACTTTTTTTGAGAATTTAAATATTTTTTACACTAAATATTTATGTATTTTACATTAAAATAAACTTTTAAATTTTATTAATAATTTAAGTATTTTTTACAATTTTAAAATTATAGTTAAATATTGAAAGTTTTATAGAAAGAAATAAAATAAATATAATATATATTTAAAAAAAATTAAAATTGAAATATAATCCCTATCTTTTTAATTAAATGTTAAATTTTTATATTTAAAAAGTTTTAATTTTTTTTATTAAACGCCATTACCAACCGCGAAAGACGTTTAAATTAATAATATAAAGTTTTAATATTTATATAGTGGCTCATCTGATTTAACTACCTATCACCTTTTTAATTAAACTCTGCAAAGTTTGCACAGAATCTGAGGGCGAGGCGAGAAAATCAAGGAACTGCCGGCCGGCCGTAGCATGGATGAGACATGCAACATGGATAGGGCAGCCATTAATTTTTTTCTTTTCCTCTTTAGTCAATACTTTTGTGTCCACTTATCTCAGTATTCTATCACTTTAAGTCTGTTTTTATACGCCACGGGCATCTGGTTTTCTCTGTTTCTCTTGAATTTTTAAAGATTAGTTTTATGAATTTTTAAAGATCAGTTTTATAGAATGCATAAATATTGCATAACCATGTCTTTTTTACTTATGTTGTGCATTCAATTTTTTTTAAAACTGTATTTATGTTATAATATAGTGACTATTTAGTCTATGAATGATAATAAATAATTTTAGAAATTTATAAATATTAGTATTAATATAGATATTTTCAACACATTTATCTAAAATATGGGGAGAAATATCAATTTGAAATTATTTATATTTAGTTAAAAATTATTTTATTTATTATATATAAAAACATAAATTTTATGTGTTGTTAATTTTGAAAATATTATGTTTATTATTAAATATTAATATTTTAATATGCAAATTAATTAAATCTAAAGTGAAAAATAATTTTTTTGACTAACACATTCAAAATATTATAATCCACACCTTCCTACCATTTTAAAAGGCCTCTTGACATTTATTATGACTAATTTTTTTTTAAATTATGAAATATTTTTTTTAAAATGCCACTATTTACATTATAATATTCATAATATTTATTATTTTAAATATAAGTATAAATTTATTAATAATAAATTATTCTAAAACAATTAGATTAAATTTTACTTATTACACTTTTTTTTTAGAACTTTTTAGTTTAATTTTTATTGCAATTAATCTTTAGAGTATAATTTGTCCATGTATCTCTTTTTAGTCAATTTCCTCCTTTTCTTTAAAAATAAAATCTTAAAATGTTCAAATGGTGAAAATTGTATATTATAATATCATTTTTTTTATGGATTTATTTTGATTAGAGTGTTGTAAATGTAATAATGTAGAGATTTATCTTTACCATTAAAAAAAGTGAAAGTGTAGATGATAATAAGTAATTAAAATAATTTAAAACATTAATTTATATTGTCATTTATTTATTCTAATAAGTTTAATAATTTTTTTAAAAAAAATTACAATCCACTTAAAAACTATTACATCATAATAATCATGAAAAAAAATCCAATCAATACAATATCCTTAATTTACATTACAATATTTATAATGTTTATATTAAAAACTTGTATATTTAATGTGTATATTGTAATGTATTGAATATACACATTATAAAAGGTAATCACATGATATGTCCATGAAAATTAAGAATACTGTAATGTAAATTAAGAATATTATATTGATTGGATATTTCCCCATGATTATTATGGTGTAATAGTTTTTTAGTGGATTGTTATATTTTTTTTTAAAAAAAATATTCAACTTCTTAGAATAAATAAATAACAATAATAATTAATTTAAAAAAAAAATTAATTACTTGTTATCATCTACACTTTTTTTTTTTAATGGTAAAGATAAATCACTACATTATTACATTTACAACACTCTAATCAAAATAGACTCATAAAAATAATGATATTATAATACAATTTTCACCATTTTAACATTTTAGGATTTTCTTTTTAAAGAAAAGGAGGAAATTGCCTAAAAAGAGATGAGGGAAAATTATACTCTCAAGATTATTTGACATAAAAATTAAACTAAAAAGTATTAAAAAAATGTGTAATAAGTAAAAATTTAATCTAATTGTTTTAGAATAATTTATTATTAATTAATTTATTCTTATATTTAAAATAATAAATGTTATGGATATTATAATGTAAATGAAAAATATTCTATTAATAGAATAAATTTTATTCATAATATATAAATTGTTAATAGTGGCATTTTAAAAAAAATATTTCATAATTTAAAAAAAAAAATAGTCATAATAAATATCAAGAGGCCTTTTATAATGGTAGTAAGGTGTGGATTATAATAGTCTAGTAAAAAAAAATACTTTTCACTTTAAATTTAATTAATTTACATATTAAATAACTTTCATCATTTTGCAATTGGTGTACGATCATTCTGCAACTTGTTTGGCATATTTATTGCTAAGTGCAGTCAAATTTACAGTAAATGTGCAGGGAATGAATTTGCAATTGCCCATTTATTGGTATCCGGAGACAACTGTACAATGGGTACGCCGAAAAATTGTATGGCTATATTTGAAACAGAATAGAATAGTCTCAATCAAGCTCAATCATCTATGCATCCTCTTACAAAGTTCCAAACACAAAATACTACTAGCAATTGCACCTTTTGTATGCAATGGGTACACCGAAGAGGTGTGGAAGGTCAATCAGAAAAAATAATTTAGTTTTTTTTTTTCCATATATTTGTATGAGGTCAATTGATAGATCATTTTTAAAATGATATTATTTATTATTATTATTAATTTTATTTTCTATTAACATTCATATTGTATATAATTTAATCTATATTATATATTAATTATATTGTATATTATATTAAAATATAATAATTATCAAATATTATTTATAATAACTTATAATATTTATTCAATAGTTTTATATCATTTTATATTATATAAAATATAAATTATATATTAATTATACTAATATATGCCTACCGTAAAGGATGCCTTGATGTTAAACCTAAATGTGCTTGTTATTACGATCTTCTTCATTTTAATAAACATACTTAAAACCCTCATCAAACCTTATAGCTGGCCAAATTGGAGAAGTGAAAGGGCAATACCAGCGAGGAAGAGTGGAGCAGAAACCACCGTGGCCAATAGTGGTGGGGAAAGCGAAAAAAAGAAGGTAATAAACAGCCAAAAAAATGGCGAGAAATGATGAACGGATTAGATTCGTTTACATGGTGCCGCAGGAAGGAAAGCATCAGAACGGACAAGTAAATAATGGCCTCCACATATTCCAGAAATAAAACTCAAGATTCTGCATAAATTTAATGATGCCAATGAGACAAAATGGACAGAGTTCACTTTTGAAAAAATTACAAAGCCCTACCACAGTTTTAAAATATTACAGTAAGACGAATCAAAAACAGTCTCCCTACAGCCTCTTCGGCAATCTATTAACAATAAACGAAACATTGATCTCACAAAATATAGAAATATTCCAGTGCAAGTATATTCCAGTCATCGGGCCTAATGGACAGCGCTTTCTAATTTGCTAAAATACTGATTTTTGCCAGTGAGGTGCGTTGAATCGGTTTCCAGACAAATCTAAAACTTGTAAGTTTGTAAGGTTTCCCAAAAAGGCAGAAACGGAGCCAGAAAGATCATTATTTGAAAGGTGTAGATAACTCAAGCTTTTCAACGAACCTATTTGGTCTCGTACACTTCCATCATGATTGTTGACAGACACATCTATGTGTCGCAGCATTGATAAGTTGACCAATTCAGCGGGAGGATGCCCTGAAAGAAGATTATTGTACAACCATAGAATTTGGAGGCGCCCGAGATGGCCAAGCTCTCTTGGAATGAGACCTTCTATATTGTTTCCATAAGCAGCAAACAGTAGTAGGGCCGTGCAATTTCCACTGCTTGAAGGGATAAAACCATTCATTTGGTTTTCGTAGAGATATAGGTGTTCTAGCCTTTGCAAGTTACCGATTTACTATGGGAGATGCAGTGTCCTCACTCCAAAGTTTCTATGTCCACCTCCTCCCACCTCGTATCTGCTCTCAGTGTTTCTAATGCTCTATGATATAAACTTCAGCAATTCTCTGTCTCCAATGTTCATTCAATCGACTGTCCTTGCTCCATCTGATGTGATAAAATTTACATAATTTAAAAACAATATGATCCGATGAAATGAAATCCGATTTGATCCCAAGGTCAATGAAATCTGATTTTGTTTGATGACGAACTTGAAATCTGATTTTATTTGATGACGAACTTGCTGGGCGGCGTGAAACGCAACTTGCACTACCGTATTATTTTAAGCAATATGATCTGATGAAATAAAATCCATTTAATCCCAAGGTATAAATGAAATCTGATTTTATTTGATGACGAACTTGCTGGACGGCGTGAAACGCAACTTGCAGTACCATATTATTTTGAAACATGAAATAAAGGCTTAGATGACTTTAATCATCTCCCAAGCGCTATGGAACCGTCGATTAAGCATTTGAGGTTATTTTGAAAAATGAAATAAAGGCTCAGATGACTTTAATCATCTCCCAAGCGCTATGGAACCATCGATTAAGCATTTGAGGTTGGCCATCTTCACATTGGATACACCTTCAGCGTAAATAAAACCAGAAAAGGCTATATAATCTGATTTGGGAAACCAGAATACTGAATTGAAGAAAGATTGGCTGGCAGGATTTCAAGCTCAATCATTATGTATATAATTTCTCCAACTTACTGCTAGACAAAGCCATGCTTAGGAGTAAAAGAACATGTACTAAAAAGATAGGATACATGCAACGATACAAGCAAGGATACAGGCAACCCAAAAAAACATTCAGAATATAATTCTGAAGCTAGATTGTCTTGTCATATCGTTAGTTTAGAGAGTACTCAATATTTTGAATACCCAGAGTTCATATTCTCTTTTGGCTGGATGATGTGTCCACAAGACTGGAGCTTTTCGGTTTGAGTCCTCTAGACTCAATTTGGGTATTTTTGGGGTTATCTCTTAGTTTAATTTCTATATTTGAACTGGTGTGGTTGCGTATCTCAGATAATTTTCACTGTGAATTGAACTGGTTATAACTGGTGGCCATCAATACTTGCTTTGAATTTACAACACATATGTCCCAAAAACTGACCAAAATTACAGTCAGAGCATTTCCAAGCTTGTGTAATCGAAGCTCTCCGAAGTAGAGCTAAAAAGCGCCAAAATCTGGGAGGGAAAGTGGAGAAGACTGAGACTGATAAAAGGAATAATGGCAGTTCTAAGGCAGATTCAAGCGACCTATTGGACAAGGCTTCGAAGATGGTTGAAGGGCTGTATACATTGAGAGACACATATTTTCCTAATGATCCCACTGATAAGAAAATTAGTGTCCCCAGGGATTCGAACCTCACACTTGTTTTAATGTGTCTGTGACACCTTCCAAATTTGTTTTACCTGAAGTGCAGAGGTGGTAGTCATGCAGCTTCAAATTTACTTTTCAATTTGTTTTTACTTTTCCCCTTCCATCGGCACTTGTAATTTTGGTTCAACGGATTATTTTAAACCAACTGCCCACTTGTCTAACATAAAGAACGTTCGATGGCCATAAATGTGAAACGTGTCGTGGGAGTGTTTTCCTTTCCATACTTTGGGGATTATTCTTAACCGAAAGTCACAAAACTCAATTCGTGACTTCCTATACAAAAATTAAAAAGATAATCAAACTTTCTTTAATCACATTGGAGGAAAAAAGAAAAAGTTTATTTTCCATAGCATAGTCATAGCAAGAAGGATAAGGATAAATATTGATGTGGAAGTACATCCTAAAGTTTTAAGCAAAGAATATGTATAGAAAAAGCAATATATCTTCCCCTTAAAAGATCTATTTTTTAAAAATAAAAATCATGAAAAGTTTTTATATAAATGAGTTTAGCTTTAGTCAAAATTTACTTATTTAAGTTATAAGTTTTTTTATATATTTGTGGAATGACATTTATTTAGAAAGTGAAAGTTAGAATAAAAAACAATAATAACATTGGGGATCACCTGTTGGTGTAACGCTGAGATGGTTGCCTGTTTGTGGTGCAACCAAGGTTGTATATATCTAAGGATGAGGCCCCTCAACAATGTGGTCTCACTGGTTCATAGCTCTAGTCAAAAGTGTTCAGGGTGGTGCCCCATAAAGTAGCTATTCAACTATTAAAAAAAAAAAAAAAACAATAATAATATTAGGTAGGTAGTCATATCACTAAGTTAGGATTACCTATATAAATAGAAAAAGGGATGGAGGTTATTTTTTAATATCGTAAAAGTAGGTAAATTTTTATTAGTAAAAAAATGATATATATCTATTTATTTTTATTGTAGATGTGTTGTAAAATTGGTAGATAATATTTAAGTAGAATTATTTGAAGGTAATACATATCCAAGATAGTACATGCAAATTTGATCATATATTACTTAATTAAAATTTAAAATTTAATGAAAGAATTTAGTTGTAATTAATTATTATTTGAAGATAAGTATGCAAAGACAATATGGAGCTTGTATGCAACTTTTTGTGGGATGTTTTATTGTATCTAGAGCAATAGAACTTCTTTTTGGAGTAGGAAATTAATTTTTGCAAGGAAAAATATTACTTCTAATTTTTAAATTAAAATATTTGAAGTTATTGAGTTCAGATCAAAACAACACAAATTTGAGTAATTAAGATAGATAAAATGACAATGATTGAGAAGGAATACAAGTTTATCTTGTTTATATTTTTTCAATACTTTGAATTTTTTGATTGACTACAATGATGTGAAAAAATTAGAATATGGTAATGATGTGATAGTGATTAGGTTTTGAGACAAAGATGTGAGACCTATGATGCTTGGAACAAATATGCAAGAACTAGACTTTACATGTAGGGGAGAGGGGCCCATAATAAAGTAGGGTCCAATACTGGGGATAGAAGTAGTCCTCACTGGGTCTTATAGAGGAGCACCTTAATATCCAATTGTAAAACACTTTTTATTCATTAAGTACACAAACTAACAAATCATGTGATGCCACATTAGTGCACCAATAAAACATGACTTAGTGCACCACTATCAGTCTCACTTTTTTTGGGGGCTTTTTTGGATACCTCAACAAAAAGCATGTTGATGTAGCATCATATTTGATGATGTGGCCCTAAAACGAAATATAGAAGCATGTAAGTTGCCAAATAAACTGTTGTACAAAATTGGGAGTGATTTGAAATTTCCACATAAAATTTTGAGAAATGCGAAGTTAGGGTGCTCCACTATAGGCCCCTCTCCCCTAGCCTATTCTATTTGGCTTAGTTTTGTCCTTTGCTTCTCTTAAAATAATTGTAATTAATGTTGAAATGGTTTAATATTAGTTGATCAAATTTTTTAGTAGTACTTTCCCCTCTACAATCGAACATTCAAAGGGTAATTATGAAGAAAAGAGTTCAAGTAAACGATTGTATTTTGTTGATTTGCAGTCTCTACAAAATTTATTGTAGTATTTTGCCAGTTATTTCATTTACTTTATTGTCTACTAAACATATTTTGCTTTATTGGGTGAGCATTGTTTTTTCCTACTTGTTCTCTAACTTGGTACAGGAATAAAATTGTCATTTCCCAGTGTCAAGATCTTTCTTTACTAAAACGTTCTTTCGCACCAACCGCTGCATCTCCAACAGAATCCATGACTTCATAAATATTTTCCTTTGCAAATTTTTATATTTCTTTGGATTTATTCTTAACATGCCCCTCCACCGTCTCTTTGTACTCATCTCTTTCTCACTTCCTGCCATGGCGAGTATAGAGATCATAAAAAGAAAACATGCGAAAAAGAACAGTTTCTACAAAAAGAAAACGACTCGATAATTTTTTTGCGATGTTTGGGAAGCAAATGAAAAGTAACATGGGAAATGTCAAGTGAAATACTAATGCCTGAAGGAACTTTCTGATCAAATCATTCCTCTCATCACGCCTAAATCAGAACAAGTGTTGGCATTTACCATTGTAAATTGATTCATACAATGTCCGTACTTCGCCAGCAGAAGATGATCAACGACACCAAGCATTTCAATCGTTCGCCAAACTTGTGAATTTGATTTGCATCGCAATTTGGCCCATGGACCTTCTATTCACAACAATTCAGGAATGTTGACTTTTATATGCATGGATGCTTTCTGCATCGAAGGGTGATAAATTGAATCACCTAGATGCTAGATGTTTGCTTAATAAGAACAAAAATTTCATTACCAGACATTGGTGTCAAGGAGATGTCAATTGGTGGTTGGAAGTTAATGGTTGTTATTTACCAGCCAGTTAGAATTTTTACTGGTACATTATTACTTATTTGCAAAATAATATCTATAACTAAATTATAATAAATTCCTTTTGTTTCATTGCACTTTTATTCCACTACTAATTAATTTAATCAAACATTGTAAAATACGAACCATAAAAATAGGGGTCGTGACTCAACTTAATGATAAAGAGTGGAGTGTCTTGAAGATAATCAGCCCAAACAAAAGATCAACCATGCAAACATAATGATCAACTATAGGTGTAATGCAATAAGGATTACTCATGTGGCTGAAGTATGTACAACCCTCATCCACTAAACTTGTATGCATATAAAACACAAGCAAAGCTTACAATGTCAGGATATGTTTCAAAGTGTTTCATTAATTCAAAGATTTTGAGAGTATCCTTGTAAAATCCATATTGTTCATCTTTTTTCTAAGTTACCGGTTTATTTTTGGGTTTGGGTATAGGTATTTTTACAATGTGCCCAGGATGAAGTGCCTCGATATGAAAGTTGTCAAGGATGCTATCATCTACCCCACTAGGGAGGTTATGCCAAGCATGATTGTCGCGGACATGGAAGTTGCTGAAATCAATGGCGATCCTAGAATGGTAAGCTTTCCTTTTTCTCATGGATTTGTTTCAACTTTGTGTGGAATTGGATGTGATATCTATTTGATTCTTAGCTCAAAGTTGGATGCCTCATCTGATTTTAGTGTTTGCTCATAATTCACTGGGGTATCTTATTGGAACCCTTGGACAGAATTAAATGACGTATTATGTTCAGTTTCTTTCACAATTTCAATCCATATTTTAGAGATTCATCACTTATGTTTTTTTCACTATCAATTTCAACACTTTTAATCTATACCATATGCTGATTGGGATTTGAACCAAAGGCTTTCAATTATTCAACATAAAACACATCCCAATGGACTTGTTCATGGTTTAAATTTTCGTTTCTTGTTCAATTTAAGTATCTTCTTTATAGATTTGAATTTAGGAGACTAATTATTTGAAGAAGTTTAGTTCAGGGTGGGTAACTATTTCTGAAAATAACAATTGAACTATGAAGGAATTGGTTTCTAGTGTAGATTGTGTTTTTCTACTCTTTATCTTCTACTCTTTCTCCTCCTTTGTCTCACTTTTCTTCCTCTCTCTTTCTCTAATGAAATTTCTAAATTATGCAGATAGATTGAGCTACAAGTGTTTTTAAAAGAGAAAAACTAGTTGTGAAAATTAGAACTATTTTGGTGTACTTGATAAAGAAGTCTAATTGAATAACATCATTTCATCTTTTTGTTTTAGAAGGAGAGCTTTAATATTGATTTGGAGAGAATCATGGAGTAGTTATGGAAATGTTCTAGGATAACACTACTCGACTAACTAAGTTTGATTTGGGTGTTGAAATTTAAATATAAAAATGGATGTCTGAATTATATAGTAGTTTACAATACTTGGTTTTTTTTTTACTCATATATATTGAGTGCTAGCCTGGTTTGAGATATTATCCTAATATTTTATAGGTACAAATATATTGTCAAAATATCTCCAACACTATCTTAATTCATATGATCTTCTATGGACCGTTATTATATTCCTACTTTAGAGATTCTACCAATTCACTTCATGTACTACACAAATGTATGCAAAGAATAGACCAAAATATTGCCTAATGGACCTTCCACACCTTTCAGCATACCCATTGCACACCAAGGTGCAATTGCTAGTTTATTATCATTCATAGACTAAATAGTCACTATATTATAACATAAATATAGTTTTAAAAAAATTGAATGCACAACATAAGTAAAAAAGACATGGTTATGCAATATTTAAGCATTCTATAAAACTAATCTTTAAAAATTCAAGAGAAAACAGCGAAAACCAAATGCCCGTGACATATAAAAATAGACTTAAAATGATAGAATACTCAGATGAGTGGACATAAAAGTATTGACTAGAGAGGAAAAGACAAAAATTAATAAAAATATACCATAAAATTATTTTATTGGGCAGCTGCACATCTCAATGGCATTCATTGCAGAGGGTAGGTGATGGGTGACAGCTGCAGGAGGACGGGAAGAGCTCGAGACAACAACAGACAACAGTAGGTACAAACCGGTAGCAGGGGCTTCCAGGGGTTTGCACGGGTGTAGCCATCAGATGCCATCCATGCCCATGGGTGCAAATTGTCAGCTCTATAGACAGTGTCGTTGGACTGATGGCCTCAACCATTGCAAATCTTCTAAAAATCAAAGGTAGAAACTTTTGGGTGTCTTATTATGGAACCTATTTAAAGAAGTAGCACTTACATCAAAAATAGGTGCAATGTTTACGTCGATTGTACTTTATATAGAATGTCATAAATTTGAGGGACTTTAGTTGAATAACAACTTTAAGTGGCGAGTCATGACATAGGCAATATCATTTAGATGAATTGAGGTAACATTAGGTGATCAGTCTTGACATGAGTCTTGATATTTGTAAAATGTGCATGTGGTCATATTAGATTTTTGTTTTGTTTTCACAAACACAAGTAGAAAATACCATCAAATAGGGGAGAAGACCCAAAACATTAATGACAAAACCTTTCGAGTCAAAATTTCATGATTTTGACTTTAGGACGACAAGTGGTTGAGCAATAGAAGCCTATGATGCGTTCCCTGAGAATGCAAGCTTTAGACGAACACGTGATGCACAAACATCTTCATGGTGCACTAGTGTCCTTTCCATTTCTTGAGCTCAAAACTTGGAATCTGGAAGGTTAACCCCTGTGACATGTGCCCTAGTGGTTACATTATGAAAGTAATGACTCTTTGCTGCCTTTGCAAACATAAGAACCTCGTTTTTCCTCTCATTTGGAGGTTGGAAGATTGAAAGACTACACACTAGCTCTCAAGCTCTTGATACCACTTTGAGACTTCTCCTCCTTTGATAGCAGTGCTGTCACAGGCGAAGTCATGCCAGACTGAGCTCCCCCTAGCAGTAGCAGCTCTCGAGCAAGCACTCAGTGGTGCGTTTGTGTGCTTCGAAGAGGGCCTTGGCCCATGGGTAACACTCTCTCTCTCCCTTTCTCACTTTCCTTTTACAATCATTTGTCTACACTTTAGTGGTACGGGTTCTACTCCTCAAGCGCGTATTGCTTTCACCACACGCTTATCGTGGTGTAGGTTCTACTCCTCAAGCAGGTATTTCTTTCACCACACACTTTGTTTACTCCTTTTGCAATCCTTTCCAACTTGGCTGTCCGTGGAGGTGGGAACACCAAAGTAGGGTCTAACTAAGGAAGACCCCTATACAACACCCAACAACTTTCTCCTTGATCTCTTGTGTGTAGGTTACAAAAAAGAACTTGGAGTGAAGATTCGAGTGTTCGAGAAAAGGGTAAGTTTTCAACAAGCATCATGATATTTTCTTTAGTATTTGGTTTTCTAGTTAGTTAATAGCTTTGTTTATATTACTCATGAGTTTGTGAGTAAGATTTCTTTTTGTCTATTGAGTTCCTAAGTTGTCTATTGCTCAGAATATCAACGCGAATTCTAGACAATAGCGTGTCGCGTTGGCATCCTAAATCTACACTGAAGTCCTCTGGCTGAGAGCTCTCTCTTCTAAGACATAAAACTTCTGGTTTGGCTCTCACCGGACCTCTGACTATTTCCTTTGAAACGTAGTTGTGTTCTTGGTTCCTTATCATTTTGTTATCCAGAGGTGTATAAGGGTAGTTCGTTCACTGGTGATCTCTCAAGAAAGGAGAGACTCGTGTGTAGCGAATCCCTCTTATATCATTTTTTTGTGAACCCGACATGAACATCGGAAGTTTATTTGTGATGTTGCACGTTCATCATGGTGACTTTTTTGAGGAAGGTTTCAATATGCTGGAGGATTCTCTAGATGACTTCTTAGAAGCATTTCCCACTATTCGTAAATATCCCGAACAAGTTTCTTCTTGAGAGGCTAAGGGATCGGTAAATGTGGGGGTGATCTCAGTGGCTCCTCTGAGTGATAAGAGACCCATCATCTATGTAACCCCAACCAATCCTGCCATCTCTGGAATTTCATGTCGTAGTGATTCAGCAAACTTGTATTCAAAGTTCGTGAGAGCTACGAATTATATATCTTATAACATCATTGGACACACATATCCCACAAGGAGTAACTGACATAACTTGGATCAACAAACTTCTATTCCTACCTCACAAGCTACTTCTTTACCACCTCCCAAACTAAGCCTTCCTACAACACCTAAACCTGTCATCAAAGCACCAGGCAATTATGATCTTGTCGAGCAACTTCGTGTTACTCCAGCTAAGATCTCACTTTGGGACTTGCTTCATATCACCCTGGTTTATCAAGATATTCTTTAGGAGGCCCTACAAAAGATTCTTTTGCTTGCCTCCGTTATGCCTACAAATGTTAATGTGTTGCTATCCCATATTCATGCGGATTCGCTGAACATTACGTTCCACCAGCAAGAACTCCCACCTCCAAATGTGCAGAAGCAAGCAAAACCTTTGATGATAATAGTGAATGTTAATAACATCAGTATTAGGCATACCCTCATTGATATCAGATCGGATCTTAACATTTGTGGTATGGAGCTACTACCTAAAATAAAAGTTGATTCATCTTCCTTGGTAGCTTCCTCTTTGTACATTCATGGATTTGATAATGTTGGCCACCAAGCTCTAGGTACGATAATACTACCTTTGTAGCTAGGCCCTATTACCTTACCCACATTGGTTTATGTGATGCCTAGACCTTTACCTTATAACCTCCTCTTGGGGAGACCTTGGATCCATGCTATGGGTGCAGTAACCTCCACTTTACACCATTCTTTGAAATTTGTTGCAAATAATTGGGTAGTCACTGTCAAACCGAATCCAGAGGGCGTACGCCTCTGTAAATTGGCTACTGTTGGCCACGCTTCAACTGTGTCCGCCCTCAAGAATTGTATTCCTTAACTATTGATGCTATGGTGTGTTCTTCATCGATAGCCTCTATGGAAATCATTCCCACAGCAAGTTTCAAAACTAAAGAAACACCTAAAGTGGAGGATCCTAGTTCTCCCATATCATCTTCTCAAACAAATTCTTTCCTTGGAGATGATTGGGGTTCCTTGAAATTTTTTGAATTCTTTATTGCAGAGTACAAGGTAGACCCCTCTTGCATAGACTTTTTGCGTTTCCCTAGTACGAAGGTGGATAATATTCCTGTGGAGGAGAAGAAGGGCGATCCTATTTAGGAGATCACTCCTTCCCGCACTAAGGAGAATGATCCTCCTCTTACAAAAGAAATTAATATTTGTGGATCTGACAAAGGAGGCGAAAGTACCCCCATAGAGACATTTGACGTTCATTGGTGGAATGAAGCACTCTATGTGGATCTGCCACCCCCTGAGGTTTTACAAACTCGCTATGGATTTGTATATGAGCTCGCTTCTCGATATGGCTATAGGAAGAAGGGCCTAGGACTTATTGAGTAGAGAATTCAAGTCCCCATCAATCTTAAACCACAATGGCATAACTTGGGGCTAGGTTGTTTTGTTGAATAATCTAAGCTAAAGCCTTGGTGGAGTGTTAAAATGATTTCGGTCAAACCATTGAACCTCGTCCACCCTGAGTTAATAGAGGAAAAGGAGTAATCCGAGAATATTCCTCTAGATATCTTCTCTTTTGATGAAGCATTAGAGGAATTTCTAGGCACATACTCCTCACTACCCCCTTATCATCACAAAAGACATTTCCCGTATCGTTTGCATAGCCAAGCATATTTCAGGGAATATGTCCTAAATGTTGAAGAGGAGGACCCTCTATCTAACACCAATGATGACATTCCAACACCTGAGAATGAAGATTGAAGTTCCCTTATAAAAGGGCATACTATCAAGGTCTCTATGGATCCCATATCCCCTGAAAAGGTGATCAAAATTGGAAAGTGTCTTTCTTTGGAAGAAGAAAACGAACACTCCAATATTTTTTTCCCATCCTGATATATTCACTTGGAAATACGAGAATATTCCCGACATTGATGAATCTATAGTGGTTAACAATATTGTCCTATGTCTCGATGTGAAGCTGGTTAAGAAAAAAATCCAAAAAATCAATCCTAGAGTGGCATTAATGGTTAAGACTGAGATAGAGAAGTTGTTAAAAGCAGGCTTTATCCGTCCCATCAATTACTCGCCTTGGATTTCAAACATAGTCATTGTTAGTAAACCTGATGGTTGCATTCACATATGCATCAATTTCTAAGACCTTAATAAGACTTCTCTTAAAGATGATTTTCCATTACCTAATATAGATATGATTGTTGGCTCGGCTGTAGGCCATGCATTGCTCTCTTTCATGGATGGCTTCTCGGGTTATAATTAAATATGTATTAACCTAGATGATTACTACAAGACAACCTTTACTACCCCATGGGGTACTTTTTGTTATGTGTTCATTCCCTTTGGATTAAAAAATGTAGGAGCTACTTACCAATGGGCAATGACCCTAATATTTCATGATTTCATTCACAATATTCTAGGGGATTATGTTGATGACGTATTGGCCAAATTTGTAACCTATCAAGATCATCCTAAAAACCTTCACCTTATTTTTGAAAGACTTTGACTCTACAAAATGAGATTAAGTCTCCTTAAGTGTCTCTTTGGCATTGACTCCGACAAGCTTCTAGAGTTCATAGTCTCTCATTGTGGGATTGAGGTTGACACTAAAAAGATTGATGCTATCATTAACATGCCTCCACCAAGTAATATTACCGAGTTGCAGAGTTTATAAGGAAAGATTCAAAAAATTCATAGATTCATATCTCAATTGGTTGATCTCACCCTTCCTTTCAATCATTTGTTAAAAAAGGATGTGCTCTTCATGTGGGATGAGGGATGTCAAAAGGAATTTGAGTCAATCAAAGCCTACTTAGCCAACCCTCCCATATTGATGCCAGCTATGCAAGATAGACCCTTTCTGCTCTACCCAGCTGTGTCACCATATGCTTTAGCAGCTCTTTTAGCTCAATATGATGACTTTGGAAAGCAAAGAGTAGTCTACTACATTACCTGTGTCCTAGTTGATTATGAAATCCATTATTCCTCCATGGAAAGGTAGTTCCTTGCTCTTGTCTTTGCTACAAAAAAGAAAAGGCATTACGTCCTCCATGCTAAAACACACATCATAGTAAAAATGGATCTTTTAAGGCATCTGTTTTCCAACACCAACTTGACAAGAAGGTTAGCGAAATGGTTTATGTTGCTTTCTAAGTTTGACATAAAGTTTGTTACTCATAAATTGATAAAGGGTCAAGCAGTTGTGGATTAGTTGGAAAACACTCCCTCATCTCGCTCCTTTCCTAGCTTAGATTTGTTTCCTGATGATAACATTTTTTGATCAATGAGGATCCCGAATGGAAAATTTATTTCGATGGGTCGAGGTGTCAAATTGGTTCTAGAGAGGGAGTGGTCCTAATATCCCCTGAAGACAAACTAGTTCCCCTGTCCTTTCGATTTGACTTTCCTTGTACTAATGAAATCGCCAAGTACGAAGCCCTTATAGCTGACTTACGTGCCACAATAGCACTAAAAATTAGACACCTTTGTATCCTAGGCAACTTTGAAATCATAGTGAATCAAATAACGGGAATTTATCAGGCCAAGCAAAGTTGTCCCAGTACTAAGACCTTGCCTTGTCTTTGCTCAAACAATTTTCTTCTTTCACAATAGACAATGTCCCTAGGAGAGAAAATAGACATGTTGATGCCATGGCAAGTGTCACTTCCTTGGTACCTTCCGAAGAAGATATGAAAGAATACCACTTTGTAGTCCAAGTCTTGTGAACCCCTATAGTTCCAGAAGAACCTAAGGTTGAGTTCCCCATGTGCTCTTATGTAGGCTCTAAGGAATGGTTTTCTAATATCTATAACTATTTAAAAACTGGGAACTTCCTCGACAATGAGACAAAGAATGATTGCATTTGCTTGAGGAAGCTTTTGGTTTACTACGTCATCCTATCAGACATCCTTTATAGGAAGGCCTATAATGGCCTACCCCTTAGATGTCTTACTAAAGAATAGATACCCCTTTCCCTTAAGGAAGCTCACGCAGGCTCCGAGGGTGGACATTTTGGTGGTAAATCCCAGACATAGAGATTGATACACATGGGATACTATTGGAAAATAATGGATCAAGATTCTTTTGACTTTTTCAAGAAGTGCCATTAATGCCAGCAACATAGCCAACTCATTCATGTGCCTGCCCAAGAGTTACAAAAACAAACTTCCCCTTGCCCGTTCGCTAAATGGGGGTTGGATATTATTGGAAAGATATCACCTTCCTCTTCCAAAGGACATGATTTCATCATTACCGCTACGGATTAATTTGCAAAGTGGGTTAAGTCTATCCCTCTCCAATGCATGAATGTTGAAGCTATCTGTAGCTTCCTTATGAACAACATCATCTCTTGATTCGGATTGCTCACTACACATGTTTCTGACATGGTACACCATTTAAGAACAAGGAAGTGAAGGAATTCCTTAAGAAGTTTCACATCCAACACAAGTTTTCCACACCTTACTATCCTCAATCTAATAGTCAAGTAGAAGCATTGAACAAAACTCCTGAGCTTATTTCTCTAAAAAATAGTTAATAAACATGGTAAAGACTAGCACATTCAACTAACGTATGCTTTATGGGCCTATCACATGAGTGTCCACATAGCTATATGGACAATGCCTTATAACCTCATGTATGGTTCTGAAGCTATCATTCCCTTAGAATTGGAAATCTCATCTTTACGAGTCTCCCTAAAAGGGCTAATTGATAATGAGACCTATCGAGTGAACTGCCTGCATCAGCTAGAGATGCTCGATGAGCACCATTTACGAGCCCTCAAACATCTTAAAGATTATCATCAGTGGTTATCTAAACAATACAATCAAAGTGTAATCCCTTGAACCTTTAAAATGGGAGATTTGGTTCTTTGTGAAAATCAGAGAAATGTAAATGCGTCACCTGACAAGAGAGGAAAATTTAGCCCTAACTAGTTAGGCCCTTACATTGTGATTTATGTCTATGGCTCAGGCGCCTATGGATTATCATCTATGGATGGAACGACCTTGAAGGAGCTTTTTAATGCTATACATCTTCACGATTACTACACATAATGTCCTATGTGTCAGCTAAGTGGTGCTCTCTCTCTACAAAAAATATTAGTAGTACTACATATGTTAACATAGTTCATTAACACATTATGATTTGTTCTATAAGTGACCATTTGCATGTGTGTGTGTGTTCATCAGATCATCATTGTATTTAAATTAACAACCAACCATGTGTGTTTAATTAAATCATATTAGCATCTGATATAAGCATACATCCACATGAGAACATAAGATCCATAACATGAATATGTGAGAAATAAAAAGCATACACATCCATATAAACAATGCCATGCAACCAAAATCGATGTATCCATATATGTATATATATATATATATATATGCAATTTATGTATCCAATGTCATGTAAATGTATCGGGCCACTACTACAAAAATGAGTGGCTACTCTATACAGAAAGATCTACAAGTATGTATGAACATGTATGTATCTTGCTACAAAAAATGATGTACACAAAAAATTGATGATGATGATCCTCAATCACCAAGATGTGTAGCTCCTAGACCCCTTTGGCTCTGGTGGATGCTCTGGAAGCCAAGGGAGGGGTTGGATGGTAGTCCTCGAGCATGAATGATGAGAGTGTGATACTAACAAGGCTACCCGCATCCCTCTGATCTCCCCCTACAAGGAAGATATCGTCAGCTTCACCTATCATAGCTAGTCCCGTAGTCATTGAAACTTTGTCAAACTCATAGCTAATGGCTGCCCACCGAGGTCATCAAGATGGCTCTAAAGGGCACATGCTTGCTCAATAGCATCAACCCTCCTCATTGTCGTGTCTCGCTCAACGAGTGTTGTTCGTAGCTCCCCCGACAGCTAGTCGCATTGTCCTCGTACGATAGTCAGCTCTGTTGTAAGCTAGATGATATTTGCACCCCACTCTTCATATGTAGTCCATAGGTGTGCAACTGGATTGAAGCTAGGGGCATGATGCCACACGAACACCAACTGAAATGGCTCAAGAACTAACCCCTGAATTTGTACAATGGGGGCCACCTCTGATATACATTGAGCTATGAGCCTAGTCCATCCCTATGCATCCTTTGCAATCACATAAAAGGAAAAGATATTAGTATCACATGGCATATACATATAAGATACATATATCATCAAATTGAAAGAACAAAACATAGAACAAAAAATCATGTATACCTGGATCCCCCAGCTGCTATGTTGGGTCAGGGTGAGGCTCAGTGTTCAGACCTATGTCTCTAGTCTTGGTAGCTGCTCCTAGTGCCGAAAGTGATGTAGTCGTAGTAGAAGACAGTGGTGTTGAAGAGACTGGAGTCACCGATGGGGGATCTGATCTCCTTTGTTGTCTCGACTTCATTGGTGGAAAGTCCTCCTCTTGGGGCGTCTCCTCCTCCTCCCTAGCCTACTGTCGACCTCTCCTCCTATCCTATGGTGGGGGGGATGGTCAGTCCCCCTATGGACCAGGGTCCCCTCCCAGAGCACCCTCGCCGAACACAGGAGTCGACTGATGCCTCTCCTACCACTGCGTAAAATTTGTGGCTATGCCTACATTATACCTCACTACTAAGGGTGGTAGATCATGATCAGGCTCATCATCATCAAATGGGACTATATTTGTAATACTTGGGTGAGTGCAGTCCCTAACCCTTGCCACGCTCCTATGGGCCCTAGTGTAGGTGGGCACATCCGGTGGTATGGTCTACGGTTAGCCATGTTGTCGCATGACTCAAGTCCAGTAGTAGGGTAGAATGATATAGTCCCTATGCCCTATCAAAAAATGATTTCTCTGCAGATTCCTCAAATACCTGCCATCATCCACCCACCTAAAAAATTGATAGGGCCTCCATCAGACTCTATCTGTTATGAGGGTATCAAACTATAGCCACCAAAACTACAGGTCTCTAAACCTCCACTAGCTCATCATATCATACCAGTGGGCCATGGGGACCCTATACGATCATAACTAAGGAAAACTGACTGACCGAGTGCACATGATGTGGGTGAAGTCCCACACCTACAAAAGTGTGCATGCTGTCAGGCTACGGTACTCATAATGTATGTACCAGCCTACCTCTTGGTAAAGGTGCACCAACATGTTGCGCCCCCAAGAAAAGATAGTCCTATGCTCCACCATCTCTCTGATCATATGGACGAGGCCCCCATGCAGGTGTGAGCCTCACCCGTCAATCGCGATCCGAAAAGTGACGGTCACAACCATAACCCAGCGAATCAATGACACTGTGGTCCTCACTTGGTCATACCTATGTGTATAAATGTGGTTTGTACCATCGCCGTCGTTTGTCCTCCCTATGTAGTGGCGGATGCCCTCCACCCACTCCCATGCAGATCTCATGTCATCCAAGGCCATCTGTCATCCATAGATGTGTAGTCTGAGGACTCGATAGACATCCTCGACAGTGATAGTAATCTCCCCAACTGGTAGCTAGAAATATGAGGTAGTGGTGTCCCACCTCTCCATAAGGGCTGTAAGCATCTGCTGATGATATCTCATCTCTGGCATAGTGAAAACATGTCAAAGACTGACACACTCTAGAAGTGTGACCTCATCCATAAATAAGCAGTCTCTCTACTCGCGGACCTATGAGAATGCTTGCCATCTAGGATGATCTTGAATCTCTGGGTACTCTTTCAAAAAATAAGAAAAGTTTGAATCAGTACATTGGCATTTTACAAAAAAAATCAGTAAGACTCATGCATGATGTGTAGACGTCTGTGTGCCATGCACATGTCCCCAATCACTATGGTCGCCTCAGAGATGACAACACATCTCTGAGACAATAGTGCATAGGAAGGATGAAAGTGCTAATACTAGACAACAACGCATTTTTTGAACACAGGCGCATAAAAAAGATGCCTGCACACCTCACCGGTGAGAAAATCCTAAAAAATGCATGAAAAATTGCTAAAATATGAGAGTTTGTGACTTACTTGGTCCACCTGGTGACCCTTAGTGACGTCCTGATGCAACTGCTCCAACCTTAACTCCTCATACTCTCTCCTACTAGGCATTTTGCTAACTTTTCTCTCACAAAAGTCAACAATTTGCACACAGTGAATAGTGAAAATGACCCTTCTAGGGGCCCACCTAGGTATATATAGGCCCCTCAGGGCCCATTTTTCCTAGGCCTTGTGGCTCCTCAATTTCTCTTGAATTTTCCCCACTAAGCTGGGGGAAAACTCAAGAGGGGGCATAAGGTCGTCTCTTGATCATATTAAGGTCATCTCTTGATCATATTTTCTTTTGAATCAGCGATATTTTTTTCTTGATCATTCCTCTCTTCATGGTAGCTTTCTTCTAATTTTTTGAAGCTGACCTAAAAATTGAGTTTTGCAAGATGGAACATTCAACAATTTCATGACCATTCAAAATGTTGTTTGTCGAGCTCAAATGTTGGGGGTACCTTTAGTCCTGATTAGCTTGACTGTGATAGTTGCCATGGTCTCTTTTTTTTGGCATGTAAATCCGTAAAATTCAAAAATTTAGGTGAAATTTTTCTTTTCTACTTTAGTGAGGCTGATTTTTTCAAAATCGAGCCCACTAAAGGGGAAAAATGTAATATCGTAAAATTGCACCTATGGGAAATTCTATATTTCCACATTTTTTACCTAGCATTTATGACACTTTAAAACATTAATGACAAAACCCCTCAAGTTAGAATATCTAATTCTGGCTTTAGTAGGACAAGTGGCTAAGCAATAGAAGCCTAGCGACGTGTTCTTGAGAATACAGGCTTTAGACAAATGTGCAACGTACAAATGTCTATGTGGTGTGCTAGTGCCCTAGCCATTTCTTGAGCTCCAAACATGGAATTTGGAAGGTTAACCACTGTGACATGTGCCTTGGCAATTACATTTTGAAAGTAATGCCTCTTTTCCACCTTTGCAAACATAAGAACCTCTTTTTTCCTCTCATTTGGAGGTTGGAAGATTAGAAGACTACACACTAGCTCTCAAGCTCTTGCTACCACTTCAAGACTTCTCCTCCTTTGATAGCAATGCTCTCATAGGTGAAGCCATGTCAGACTGAGCTCCCCCCATGCAATAGTAGCTCTTGAGCAAGCACTTAGTGGTGCGTCTGTGTGATCAAGAGAGGGCCTTGGCCCATGGGTAACACTCTCTCTCCCTTTTTCACTTTCCTTTTACAAGAATTTGTCTACACTTTAGTGGTGCAGGTTCTACTTCTCAAGCAGGTATTGATTTTACCACATGCTTATCATGGTGTAGGTTCTAATCCTCGAGCAGGTATTGCTTTCACCACATGCTTATCGTGGTGCGGGTTCTACTCCTATAGTGAGTATTTCTTTCACCACATGGTTTATTTACTCCTTTTGCAATCCTTTCCAACTTGGATGTCCATGGAGGTGGGAACACCAAAGCAGGGTCTAACTGAGGCAGACCCCTATACAGTCACCCAACAAATTTATCCTTGATCTCTTGTGTGCAGGTTACAAAAAAGAACTTGGAGTGAAGATTCGAGTGTCTGAGAAAAGGGTAAGATTTCTCCAAGCATTGTGATCTTTGCTTCAATATTTGGCTTTCTGGTTAGTTAATGGCTTCATTTATATTCTTCCTAAGTCTGTCAGTAGGATTTCTTTCTATCTATTGAGTTCCTGAGTTCTCTGTTGCTCAAGACACCAACGTGACTTTTAGATGACAGCACGTCATGCTGGCATCCTAAATTTGTGTTGCAATCCTCTGGCCAAGAGCTCTCTCTTTTGGGACAAAAAACTTTTGGTCCATCTCTCTCAAGACCTCTGACTATTTCCTCTAAAATGTAGTTGTGTTCTTGGTTCCTTATCATTTTGTTATCTTGAAGTGTATAAGGGTAGTTCGTTCCTTGGTGATCTCTTGAGAAAGGAGAGACCCATGTGTAGTGAATCCCTCTGATATCATAGTATGTATGTATGCACATACATGCATACATACATACATATATATATATATACATACATACATATGTCTTTTTTGGTGTCTTTATAAAATCTGCAAAATGAATTCTCCTAAGTTTTCTAGCAATTCTTTCAACATGGTCATGGGTAAATTGAACATCTCATCATTGTATGCAATTTGTAGTTCTTTAATTATTAAACACATAACTTATTGAATTTGGAAATGAATGTGTCTATTGTCTCTTGTTCATTGAGCAGATCGATATATATGTTTGTATCCTTTCCCTATCCTTTCAAAATGAAAACAATGGTATTGGTTAATCATTTTCTTCTGCATCTTTCATGACCCATGTTGGGTTTATTCGATGATTGAAAAATTATTACTGCTTGTTTATGAAATAAATCATTCCTCTTAAATGCCTTTTCACCATGTCATGTTTGATTTTGTTGGGTCATGGTGCTAGTTTTTTTTCCCACACTATATGTATGTATGTATGTATGTGTGTATGTATGCACATACATAAGTCATATATACATACATACATATATATATGTATGTATGTATTTATATATAAAGTTGTGTGTCCATGGTGTGAGGTAACAACAAACATCATTCTCCTTTAAAAGTGCAAACAATGTTAGTCCTAATTCTTATTAGGATGCAATTAAATTATATATTTATGTACACACACGTGTTATTCATATATATATGAATGTATGTATGTATGTACATATATATAACTGAAAATGTACTCTATTCCTGTGAGTGAGGAATTATTATTATGAAACCCCTGGTTAATTTCTTGTGCACATTTTTGAAAACCCAAGTGTGTAATCGATCTACCTCTATTAAAATTAATATCCTATTGCTATTGAATATAACACAGCTTCTTTCATTTACTATACAATGTGCTTTGTACATTCTACTTATAGTTATTTTCATGAGTTGTGCATTTAACATTTATATTTATGCATTGTCTTTTTACATTACTTTATAAGTAAATGAAGGTCTTTTTTGGTGTCTTTATAAGATTCATAAAAATATTTCTCCTAAGTTTTGCAAAAATTCTTTCAGCATGGTCATGGGTAAATTGGAAATCTCATCATTGTATGTAATTTGTAGTTCTTTAATTATTAAACAAAAACCTTATTGAATTTATAAATGAATTTTTCTGTTGTCTCTTGTTCATTGGGCAGATCGATATATATGTCTGCATCCTTTGCCTATCCTTTCAAAATACAAACAATGTTACTGGTTAATCATTTTCTTCTATATCTTTCACAACCCATTAAGGTTTTATTCGATGATTGAAAAATTATTAATTCTTGTTTATGAAATAAATCATTCCTCTTACACGCCTTTTCACCATGCGTTGTTTGATTTTGTTGGGTCATAGTGCTGGTTTTTTTCCCCACATTGTATGTATGTATGTGCAAATACATATATACATACATACATATATATATGTATATGTATATATATATACATATATACATATATATGTATATATATATATATATATATATATATGTATATATTTATGAGTGTATGTATGTATGTATGTATGCACATATATATATATATATATATATATATATATATATACCTTCCATCGCCATGAGAACCTTCCAGAGAGAGCATGCAATAAAATGATGGAAAAGAATGGGATACCCAAAAAAAAGCATTATTCATATGCATTAATCGAAACCAAAATAAAGTTTAATTGGGGTGTAATGTGTTTGGTGTCCGATGCTAATGTTAGGAGATTAATATGTAGGAGTGATTTTAAATGGGCACTAAAATGATTTTATAAGGTGCTAATGTG
>VDFB02386945.1:0-48618 GCA_007258455.2 Sequoia sempervirens
TGGGGCTAGTATGGGGTGGAAAAGCGATGTTGGATTTTGAACTTATCACATAGGTCACGGACTTCCTGATTTTTGAATGGTGTCCCATTATCTGAGATAATGGCTTGTGGGACACCATAGCGGCATATGAGATAGTTCAGGATGAACTTTGAGATCTGCTTTCCAGTGACATAGGTCATGGGTATGGCTTCCACCCACTTTGTGAAGTACTCAGTTGCAGTTATAATGAATTTGTGGCCATTGGACGAGGTGGGTGTGATTTTTCCAATGAGGTCGAGTCCCCACTGTGAAAAGGGCCATGGTGTGACGATTGGATGGAGCTCTTGAGCTAGAGCATGGATGAGATCCCCATGTTGCTGACATTGTAAACACCTTTTGGCATGATCATGCGCTTCTCTCTCCATCGTGGGCCAATAATATCCTAGCCTCAATAGTTTCTTGGAAATGGTTATTCCACTCGAGTGTGAGCCACAAATGCCATTATGAACCTCGGTTAGAGCGGTTAATGCCTCCTCAGCATTTAGACAGCGAAGTAAGGTACCCTCTATGCTTCTACGGTATAAGGTATCACCTAGGATGACAAATCTAGATGCTTTTTTGATGAAGGTTCGTTTTAGGCTCAATGGTAGGTCAGCGGGTAAGACTCTTATTCGAAGATAAGTGTAGATGTCATGATAGCAAGGATCGCCAGGACCAACGATTTCACACACATATTCCGATTCCGGTACCTCGAATGTTGGAATGAGAATCTGCTCGATCAGAAATTCATATTTTGGTACATTATGAGGGATGTCTAATAGAGACCCAATTGTAGCCATGGCGTCAGCTGCTCTATTGTTGGTTCTTGGAATCTGCTCAAATGTTATGTCGATGAAGGATTCTTTTAGAGTCTCCACCATTTTTTTGTATGGGGTTAGCTTGTCATCCTTTATCGATATTCATTATTGACTGATTGCCATTGGTTAGTAGTCGCCATAGACCTTAGAGCTATGATATTCCACCTTTTATATCCACGAGACCTATAGTCAAAGCCACCGTGATACACTGTGTTGTTAGTGCAAAATGCTAGTTTGTATGATCTTGGTATCCGGTCCCCGTGGGGTGATGAAAGACACCGACTCTGATCCATGTTGTGTATATGAACCATCGAAGTATAGTTTCCAGTGATCAGCAATGTTGAGGTTAAAAATAGACTCATCTGGAAACTCTGAGACAAGGGGATTCTCAGAATACATAGGTGCTTCCGCTAATTGGTCTGCAATAACTTGACCCTTGATGGATTTTCTCTCAACATACTCAATGTCATATTCTGATAATATCATGACCCATTTTTCCATTCTGCCAGTTAACATTGCCTTAGATAAAAGATATTTGAGGGGATCAATTTTCGCAATGAGCTTGATCTTGTGTGCCAACATGTAGTGTCTGAATTTTTGGGATGCAAACACTACTGCGAGGCAAGCTTTTTCAATGAAGGAGTAATTTAGCTCGTGACCAACCATTGTCCTGCTGATATAGTAGATGGCTCTTTCTGTTCCGTTTTCATCATGCTGAGCAAGAAGAGCTCCTAGAACTCTTCTTCTTCGATGACACATATACACAAGATCAATGGCTTTCACCGAGGATAGGTGGCATTAATAGCGGTGTCGATGAATCCTTTATTTTGTTGAATGCCTCTTCACTTGGTATCCCGTTTGTATACTACCCCTTATTGGAGTAGGGGTGTGAATCTGATTACGCTTGTGCGATTGTGCTATGAACCTTCTAATGGATTGGAGCCTTCCTTGGAGGCCTCTCAATTGTTTTAAGTTCCTTGGTGCTTCCATCTCAAGGATTGCTTTGACTTTTGCTGGATCCACTTCAATACCCCTCATGGAGACTATGTATCCTAGTAGTTTTCCTGATTGTACGCCGAAGACGCACTTCTTGGGATTTAGTCTGACCTTGTATTCCTCTAATCTGTCGAAGATAGCACTTAGGGTTGCTATATGATCTTGTCTTTTTCTTGACTTTGCTAGGATGTCGTCGACATAGTCTTCAACTGTCTTGTGAATCATGTCATGGAAGATCAATTTCATGGCTCGTTGATATGTTGCTCCTGCATTCTTGAGGCCAAATGGCATCATGTTCCAGCAGTAGGTCCCCCATGGACAAGTAAAAGCTGTCTTGTGTTGATCTTCTTTTGCTATCATAATCTGGTTGTATCCTGAAAATCCGTCCATTAGCGATAGCATCTCATGCCCTGCTGTCATGTCCACTATCATATAGATATTGGGAAGTGGAAAGTCATCCTTGGGACATGCTTTGTTCAAATCTACGAAATCGTCTTGATTGATAGCTCGGTCGGTTGCAAGCTTGGTACCAAGATTCGATACCCATTACGGATAATCAATTGGTCAGGATGAATCCGACATCTAATAGCTTTTGAGCTCCATTTTGACTAACAAAGCAATTTGAGGATGCATTTTTTGAAGCTTTTGTCTAACAGGTTGTGCATCTGGATACACTGCTAGGTGGTGGACCATAGTATTTGGATCAAGTCCTGGCATATCAGCATAACTCCATGCAAAGTTTATTTGTCTTTCCCTTAGGAATGCTGCTAGGAGTTCTTGCTCTTCTGATATTAGTGATTCTGCATAGAATGTGATATGCGGGGTCTCCTCTATTCCTAGGTTGACTGGGTTGCATTTTTAGGCCAAGACTGCTGACTTCTCTTAATGAATAGCTCTTAGGGGAAGATTGAATCCCTTCATCTCGAGCCTCGAAGGTTTTCACTTAGTTGGATCACGATCCTTTATTTTTACTATTTTGTTGTCGAGGAGGAGATTACCCGCGGTGTGGACTTCCTCCAAGGACGGATATGATTCTTAGTTTCTCACTTTTGCGACTGAAGGATTCAATCGTTTCCCCATAATAAGCGTGTGTGTCTAACTCCATTATGAATCCTGCCTTGTGATCTCCATCTGGAATGTTATCTCTCAACCCCATGAATTCTGAGAGCGCTTCATCGTTTTCGAATGTATCGAGAACTGGTGGTCCTCGTTGGTCATAGTCGATCAGTTGGGGGTAGACTAAGTGGATCTCATGATTTTGCGTATTTGGTTCAAAGGATATGGTACTAATCATACATAGGGTGGTATCTTCAAATAACCTAGGGAGATTGGATATGATATCTTCGTCATCGCTACTAATATAGGGCTCAGTGATAAAATTATGTGTGTCCCTACCTGTGACTGTTGGTGAGAATTAGCGTTGTACTATTACGGTGAGGAGAAACATTATAGCTCTAACGGAGGACATCGATGCGATATGGTTATTCTGCGTTAGCACATCAAGACCAAGATTTGTTATGGGTCAGCGTCTGGCATGATAGGTATTATGAGGCGTTGTCATTTGTCCCAATCTAAGTTTCGGTCGCCATTGCAGAAGCATCATGTGTAGGCCTGCAGCTTCTTTCATCCATTGGTAATTGGTGTCGTCTTTCATCTACGATACAACATGTTTGATGGATCTACTTCAGATACCTCATGGCCGAGGTCTCCCACCTTGTGAATTGAGGATAATTTTGAGGATAGGTTTGTGATGTGGGAGCTTGATTTTCTTGTGAAACGTCTCATTGATCCTAGGAGATTGTGGTAACTCTCTATCACAAAAAGCATTCTTAGGAGCCTATAACTACAACCGTCCTCACGGATGATAGCTTGAATTAGGATATGGCGGGAATGGCGAATTGTCTATATGTAGTGGGCGTGAGAGTGGCCGGGATCGATGTATGATGTGGATGGGCCCTCATCATTTTTCGGCACTTGGGGGATTTTGTAGTATTTGGCTTCTAGGTTCTTGCAGTATGAAAATGGTTCAGGATCTCCATGGATAGTGACCTCTTGTCCATTATGTGTAAATTTTACACATTGGTGGAAGGTTGATGCTACGGCTTTCATTGCATGGATCCATGGGCGTCCCAGGAGAATGTTGTATGGTAAGTCGAGGTCCAGGACCTGACAGGTGGTTTCCATAAGTGTTGGCCCTACTTGGATAGGGAGCTTAATTGTGCCCTGTGACACTCTTTCTTGGTCATCATATGCTCTGATTGTTATGCCCTTTCCTTTGTCAATGGAATCTTCTGATATCTTTAACTGCTTGATGAGGCTAA
Source organism: Sequoia sempervirens (assembly GCA_007258455.2). NCBI lineage: Eukaryota > Viridiplantae > Streptophyta > Pinopsida > Cupressales > Cupressaceae > Sequoia > Sequoia sempervirens. Next base: position 4,154 of record VDFB02386945.1, read on the forward strand.
AAGAACAAATGTTTAAACCCGCACCTCCATCCACCAGGACCCTTTTGATTTTTCTTTTGTTCACAATGACCTCCAAGTGAAGTGCACGATTGTGAGATGGTTGGGTGGGAAAATCTTGGTCAGAAAATGTAAGGAGATTAGGTGTTATGATGTTTCCGACCATAGCTTGGAATTGTTCCGCATCGAGGTCTGCGGAGACGGTAGATGAGGCTAATGCTTCCTCAAGGATCTTTTTATGCACTGATGAGATTTTTAACAACTCCATGATGGAGATGTGTGCGGGCGTTCTTTTGAGCTGGTCTACAACATTGTAGTTATACGGAACGGCTCTTGATGTAGGGACTCTATTGGGTTGGGATGATCCTGCGATGGTGACCTTTCCGCCTCTTGTGGTGACTCCACAGTCTTCGGCATGGGCGCCTTTGATGGTGATGACCATGCAGTTTTCATTGAGGTTGGCAACAACTGTTTCGTATACATGATTGACATTGCCTTTTCCTTTATCCTTGTTATTCCCTTTGTTGCCATGATTTGGCATCGGATTCGTGTAGATTTTAAGATCCTGATTCCCAGTAGGTGCTTCCACATTTATGATTCTTTTGTCGATGAGATCTTGGATGATGTTCTTGAGTCTCATACAATTATTTGTGGTGTGGCCTTTGATTTTGTGGAATTCACATAGTTGATTCTCATTGTACCAAGGAGGTTTGACATCAGGTTCTTGATAATTCTCAAATGTAGGAGCTTGAATGAGTTTTTCGTCGATTAGCTTTTTCATGATGTCTTCCAGTGGTTCCCCCAAAGTAGTGTATTTTCATTTGGGGTATGTTTTGCGTTGAGGTGGTCCTCTTTGGTCATTGATGTTATTGATGGTGGGATTATTGTTGGGTTGATATGTTGTGTGATGAGTGTTTTGGCGTTGTGGTTGGATTTGCGGTGCGGGTGTATTTTGGCGTGGACCACTAATGACCACCTTGGCATCGACGACGCCATCATTAGTGATGTTCTTGTTTCTAGCCCATGTACGAGGTTTATCATTGTAATTTGGTGGTGGGCGATTGTTTTGTGATTCTTGATATGATGTTGATTCGATGGGTTGGGTTGCAAGGGCTCTTTCGATGCTAAGCGCCTTGGAGATCAATTGATCGTAGGTGGTGATTCCCTGAACCTTGAGGTGGAATGATAGACGACTTTCAAGATTGGCTATGATTGTGCAGACTTGTTGTTCTTCTGGCATGGTCCATTTGCTCCGATTAGCCTTGGATCGCCATCGTTGAAGGAATGAAGCGAAAGATTCATTCTTTCCTTGTTTCAGAGCGTAGAGTTCTTCGAGACTAACATCCATTGTAATGTTACATGCATAGTTTCTAATGAATGCGTCTCTAATTTCTTTGAATGTCCTAATGCCTGAAGGTAAGCGAGAGAACCATTCTATGGCATTGCCTGCTACGCTCCTAGGGAATAGCCGCATCAGATAAGTATCGTCATATGCAACCTCCATACAATGAACCTGGAATTCCCTGATGTGATCTTCAGGGTTTCCCGTCCCTCGATATTTGTCAAACTTGGAGATCTCAAATACTTTAGGGAATGGTTTCATGTCTAGGCTCCTATCAAATGGATAGGGACACAAGTTGCTTTTTGTTTTGGTTGTTCGCCCTGATTGAAGATCGAGTACTTGTTGTGAGAGCAACTTGAATTGTGTCGTCATATCATTCTGAGGATCAGGGGGTGGGATGAATGTGTTTTGGGGTGTTGCAATCGTGGTTTGGATGGATGAGTTGGTGTGGATGGATGGGTTGGTTTGGATGGATGGGTTGGTTTGTGCGTTGGTCACTGGTATTGGTATGTTGTGGCGAGCGAAGTAGGCTTCTACTTGCTTTTGGATGAACAACGCTTGTTGTTGCTCTTTTTGTTGTTGCGCTAGTATTTTTGCTTGTTGTTGCACTTGTTGTTGTTCTAACAATTCTTGTTGTTCTGCTAGCTGTTGCGCTTGTTGTTGTTCTAACAACGCTTGTTGTTCTGCTTGTTCTTGTTCCCACAACGCTTGTTGTTGGGCTGCCAATTCTGCTGCTTCTTGCTGCTCTTGGTATTGCTTTAATGCTTGCTGATATGCTTGCCATTGCACTGCTTGTGCAAGAAGTTGTGCTTGTGCTTGTGCTTGTGCTTGAGCTTGCGCTTGAGCTTGTGCTTGGGCTTGCGCTTGTGTGGTTTGTTGTTGCAATAAAAGTTGTGCTTGAGCGACTCTTTGTGCTTGCAATGCTTGTGCGGCTTGGGCGGCTTGTTGTTGTTGTTGTTGCAATAAAGCTTTGGCTTGTTGTGTTTGTTGTGCTTGTAATGCAGCTTGTGCGGTTTTGGCAGCTTGCGCAGCTTGAGCGGCTTGTTGCACAGCTTTTTGTTTTTGCACTTGTTGATAGCCTCTTTGGAAAGCAGCTTGCAATGTTGCGTCGAATTGGTTTGATGTGGTGAATGTTGGTGGCGGTGGGGGTGGTGGTGGATTTGGAATGGCGTTTGTGGTGGTGGTGAATGATGATGTTGTGTTGATCATTTGGTTGGTAGATGGTGTTGTCATGTTGATTGCGTGATTGGTGGATGGTGTTGTTGACGTGGTAAGTGGCGTCGTTGATGTGATTAGCCCTTGAGAGACCATGTTTTGCAATGTTGTGGGGGTGTTTGATGATGTTGCCATTGCTTGCGTGTTTGTCATTTGTGATGTCAACAATAAGTTTTGAGCGTTTGGCAAAATGTTTTGATTCATGGTTGGGATAGCGGTTTGATTGATGCTTGGTAGGGGAGGCAACCCCAAGCCAAGGAGGGATGTGGATGATAATGATAGTGGTGGGATAGGTGGAAATGTGAGGGGGGTGAATCCTTGCGAGAGCGTTGTGGTGTTAAAAATGCCCCCTGGTCCGAATATGTCTCCCTCTTTTTGTGAATTCGTGAGAAGAGGTGTTTGTGATGCTCCATGAAATGATGTTGATGATAGGTCATAATGTAAATTGAGAGGAACATTTTGGTGTAATGAATTTTGGAGGGTGTTTTGTTCCACTGTGGTGTTTGCGTCCAAGTTTTGGTTATTCACAAGGGGATGTGATTGAAGTTCATTGAGAAATGTGTTTCCCTTGTTTTCATTTGGTTGAGTTGGAGCAATCGATGTCGTGATTTTTGGAATGTTTTGCGTGACGTTTTGGGATGGAGGTGTAGATGAAATGGGGATGGTGGATGAGATTGGTGGAAAAGATGTCTCCACTATAGTGCTCATATCAAAATCCGAAGGCAACTTGGCCCCTTGCTTTGCTAGTTCAAGCATGTACAACGAAGGGTTAAGTCTCATCATGATGTTGATGATTCTATGGTTATCCGGATTTTGGAGCATTTCAGTTATTTCTTCGCGAGACATTCCAAAGGTGAGGTCTTCCCCTTGATTTTCTTCTTGTGGGTTTTGTGATGATGAGGGGACCAATGGATTGCTTGATTCTGCAAGATTCATTTCTGCATTTGTTTGGCTAAGGTCACTTGAAGCGGGAGTTTCTTTGTGGGCTTCCATACTCTTCTTGTATTGAGATCTCGTTTGAACCATAAAACAAGGATCAATCTTCGGAAATATGGGAGATGAATCTCTTGATTCCTTGGATTTAATCTCTATTTTATGTCCCAAAGTGAAAGTTTTAGGATGCTTTTAGGATCAAATGTGATGATGATAGGATGGTGATGTTCAAAGATGGATGTTATGGATGTTTTGACTTTTGATAAATCTTGAATGAAATTCTAGGCTTTGGATTTTTGATTGGTTTGATTTTTTGGATTTTTGAGACTTTGTCCTTGATCTTGATTTGGATTTTTGATTTTAGATTTTGAACAAAAAGACCCTAAGATGTTTGATAATGATCTAAAGGATAGTTGTGTTCAAAAGATGATGATTTGGATATGTGTGAGGAGAAGGATGCATCTACCCACACCTACCCAAACAAAATGATTGTTTCACTAAGTATATGAGAAGGATTCATCTACATACACTAAGCTAGACAAGATGATTTGGATGACTTTGACTAAAGATATGCAAAAGGATGCATTCACACACTCCTAGCCAAAGGTGTTTTGATAAATGTTTTCAAGGACTTGATCTCAATGAGTTTGAATGATTGCTTGATTTTGTCATAAAGCCTAGCATTTCAAGGATGATTTCAAGGTTTTTCAAAAGATGACTTGTGAGATGAATGTTTGGATGTTTTGAAAGATGGATGAAAAGATGTTTGATTTTGTTTTGATCCCTAGATGAACCTAAAAAAGACCACTTTGTACTTTCCAAGACCTAGGTATTGAAGAGCATGCATATGCTTCCTAAAGACCTTTGTTAACCAAGGAATGATTTGACCATTTTGGATTTCCAATCAATGATTTTTGCTTTTGGGATTTGGAGTCTTCAACACACATGAAAGTTCATTTTGCTTAGTCTTTGCTTAATGGATTTATTTTACCAAAAACACTCTCTTTGATTAAAGTTTCAAACTAAGATGTACCAATGTCTTAATTTCTTTAAACCCCACAAGATATTTTATGTGGAAATTCAATGAACTTAAGGCAAGGGTTTTCCTATTGTTTACTCAAGAAGACAAATTGATATAATCCAATGCTTAGGAACCTCTACGAATGTGAATCCGCAGGGAAAGCAGTAACATATGGATTGAGTCAATGATATTTGTCTTAAAGAGGGTTTGAAATTTTGAGAACCATGTTGAATGTTTGTTTGCAAAATGTTTTCGAATACACACTGTGTTTTCAAACAAAGAATAATTACAAGCCCTATGGATGTGATAGACAATGTTTGTTGAGTCCCCACTTGGACAAGTCCAGCTATGCCTACTTTTAGCGGATGGTTAGATGCTTGACCCCACTTGGCTCCCTCCACGGAACTCACTTATACGGGGCAGCCAAGCACCAACACCCATGAAACTCCCATGGCATGCTTTCCATCTCTACTAAAAGCCGTAAAATTGTGGGGTGCTTCAGAAACGTTCTTGCACCAACAAACAGATTAAGGATTTTGGAAAATTCTAGCACATAGGTTCTAGTAAGGACTTTCCGTTCGTGGAGATTGACCCAACGGCAAGAGTCCCCTTTGGATCCATCTTGTCGAGCCAACCGCGTGATTATGGCGTTTAACCAAAACCTCATTTATATCCCGGCTGGAAATACTCTTGGCTTTAGAGTGTTACCGGTTGAGTCGTCGCTTGGAGTACTTTTCCCCAAGGCAGGCCCTCTAAGATAAACAAAAGCGAGCAAGGACACAATCCGAACTCGATCGATCTTTGAGAGAAGAATGCGAAAATGCCCCTACTCACACTCGCACAAGATGTTCAATTTTTTAAGCCCAAAATGAAGTGTTTTAAAGCAATAAAATGTATTTTGAGTGTTTCTCTTGCACCCTAGATCGCACGAAGCGCAAGGGGAGAGGATACGCACTCAAAAGACAATCACTCAAATCAAACACTTGTTCGTTTTATACCCTTCAAAGCAATTGTGAATTCGTTTTAAGCACCAAAATGAAGTGTGAGGATTGCTTGTTCAATTTTTAACCCAAAACGAAATCTAGTAAGTTTGTCCTAAGGTTCGTTTTAAGTCCTTTGCAATGAAAAGCAATTTGTTCGTTTTAGCCCCAATTGAAAACTAATGTTCTAAAACGAAAAGGAAAACAATTTCGTGAAGTGTTGATCAAACACTTAAAGTGTTAAAAAAACACATTGTGTTTTCAAAGAAAAGAAAAAATCTTTCCCTCCTTTCGTTTTCGTTTTGTGGAGTAGTTTTGATCAAAGTGTTAAAAAACACATTGTGTTTTCAAACAAAAATCCTCCTCTTTTGCTTTGCAGCTTTTCGCCTTCGTTGTTTGTACCTCCTTCGTTAATCTTTGTTTCCCTTTTGTACCTTTCACCTTTCGCTTGTACCTTCGCTTGTACCTTCGTTTGCTTTTGTACCTATTCCATCACAAAGTTATGAGAAATAAGATTTAGTTCAAAAAGAGATTATCTCAAAAAATAAAAATAGAGAAAATCATGCTATCAAAGATTTGATTCCCCAATTAGCAAAAGAAAAAAAAAAAGCATTTGTTTTATTGATGCTATCATTGGATCATGCCTTGAATAGTTAATAAACTTCAAAGAAAAATCATAGGCATTTGTGGGGGAAACTTAAGAAATCATTTAAAGAGTATCTTTCATTTCTTATGGCCAAAGTCAATAATAATAAAAGCATGCTAGAACAAATTTCTTAAAACGTGCTTAGGTAAAAATAAATTCTATCAATATCTTTTATCATATCATTTCCACTCATCCCCTTTCTCCAAATAGCCTTTAATGTTTACAACCTCAACACCTAAAAAAATCTTTGTGACTAGAAAAATTATAGTCAACCAAATCAACCCAAGAAAGATTATAGTAAATAAATGAGATGCTTGCTTGGAAATTTGCGCCAAGAAACAATGTCAAACCATGACTGAAAACGCAGTAGAGACCACACAAGCATTTACTCCTCCAAATTAAAGGTGAGTTTGAATTTCAGACCATACAAACTCTTTTCCCAAGGCTGATAAGCGCCTATGATGCAATTAATATTTCCAAGGAGCAGATATCTGCCTAATGAATAAAACATGTTTTGATATTCTCCATCTGCATAAGCCGTGGTTAACAGAGATGTCAGACAAAATAAAAGAATCATAAGGAATCTTTGTGCCTATTCCATAGTGCGCGCCCTTCACATTTTGAAGTTTGAACTTGATTCATTAAATCCAAAACTTTAAATAGATGTCAGAGGCAGGTGTGAAGCTGAATTCTTAACTTTTGTAAATGCAGTACATGAAATCTCAAGTAAATCTCAAGTAAATGCTGTTGATAGGTGAGTAAAGATTAAAAAGATCTCAATCAAATGCGGTTAGAATGGACAAAGAGAACAAAAAGTGTTTTGACAAAAACTACGCCCAGAAGCTTCAGCCAGTGTCTTCTCCTCCTGCGCAAAAGAATAAAGACTCAAAATAAACTTTCAAATAAATGCGATTGGCAGGAATAAAGACTCAAATGCAAATGCAAATGCAAATGCCAGTGTCTTTTTGAAATAGTGTAAACTTTCAAGCAAATGCAATTGGCAGGAATAAAGACTCAAAATAAATGCGACTGGCAAGTGCAGAGATTTGATTTTTATTTTTTATTTTCAGAAAAGCTTTTAAGACTCTCAGATCAGCGCCTTAATAGCTGACTTATCTCGCTATACAAAGACACTGCATGTTAACTCATAAAGACAAGAAATTCAATTGATTCCCTGCATGATTAAGTTAATTCCATTTTGCTTAATCCACCCACGTTTTTAGCAAAAGATAAAGGTCAGTATTCTTCTTGCAGTCAGATTAAGGATCAATATCAATCATATCGCTTGGAAGTAAGCCTTTAAGTATGTGATACACAGCACAAGAACAAAGGCAACCATTGTATCCATTAATACTTATACGACCATTCTTTATTTAAAAAAGAAAGTGTCCCTGCTTGGTGCGCTAAATGTTCTCTGACAAGGATATCACTGCGATGAGCAAGAGTCAATAAACCATAGGAAATGCCAGCAAGTTTACATAAGCTATTTAACAGTTGTGAAATAAATATGTTGAACTAAGACTGTGAGAATGCACTTTTTCTTGCTTTGGATGTTTTTCTCCTAAAGACTACGCACCAGCAAGGATGTGGACAATGGTACTAAGTGGATAACAGTGACTTTCATGCAAAAACATTTAAGCAGATGCGGATGGTGGGTGAGAAACTAAATTCCTCAAATGTTTTGACAGCCTTCTTGTTGTCCTATGCATGAATAAGATCACAGAATTGCTTTCGCTCTTCAGTTTGCTGATTCCTGCAACATCTTAATGCATAAAATATTGCTTCTATCTTTTAAGAAAGTACATTCACACAAAAAGAATAGAAGAGTTTAAACAGTGGGCAAAGTAATACACTAAATTTCAAAAATAGAATGATTTTCTCAGCATAGATTAGAACAATCATATGAGCATCGAATGAAGGTATCAACAACTAGAGATAATCTTTAGCAAACCATTGTTTTAAAATCTATATGAGAGAGGCAACTACACCAGATTTTTAGTTAACCAAGATGTGTAGCTTGATTATGATCAAGGAAAATTATAATCTACTCATGATTTTATCTATTTAGCATAGAAAAGAAATCAAAATAGAAAGCCATTTTCAAACACCAAATTATAACATGCTCATGATCATAGTTCTACCACACAAAGGGCCCTCCTTCTAGCGCCAAATGTAGGTATCCTTTTAAAATCTGCAAACTAAACTTCAAACAATGGGTTAGTGCCTTGCAAATTCTATCAAAATACCCCTATGAAATCCATTACAAATGATTTCAAAATGCCACAAATGATGATAAAAAGACTAAAACATTATGAAAACAAAAGCAAGCTACCTATTCCATAGTTGGATTGGTGTCACATGTGCTAGTGACCCTTTCCCAATCCTTGATCAAAGCTCAAATTGTGCAAATGCAAATGGAGATGGTGGAGTGATGGTGAACAAGATCAAATCTCAAATGAAGAGAGTAACCTTGCAATAGATTGTGAAGGATTTGCTTGAGGATGATGCACCTATTTAAAGATTTTCAAAATGCCAAGTGTTGAAGAGGGACCAATGTGGGATCAAAAACAAGCCAATGAGTTGAGGACACTTGTCATCATGTGATTAGTTGATGTATATGCAAGATTTGGGAAGAGTGCCCAAGAGGGGGAAATTTTGAATTCAAATTTGCAATAAATTTTGAGAGGGGGACAAGAAAGAAGAGCAATAAATGCCTGTTTGACTTGTCATGTTGAGGAAAATGAGGTTTTAATAAATCAATAAAATTGATTTATTGTGCAAGTGGCTAGGTCTAGATAATGCAAGTGGGATGTGATTAGCATTAGGTTAGGATTAGATTAAGTTAATGATGATTAGGCTGATTTAATGTTGATTAGATGATTTGACTTTTTGGACTTTGGTAATTGATTTATTTAAATCAGAAAATGATGAAATATAATTTAGGATTTGATTTAAATGAAGTCCTGATTTATTTAATTAAATGGATGATGCAAGATGAAGGTTGAATGATAATGTTTAGTTGATAAATGAATGGATGAAAATGCACTTGATTAATTGATGAATGGTCCTAATGCGACATCTAATTTGATTGAATCCGATCAAATGCATAATGTGAATTTTGCATGTCTACACAACCATTTCCAGTAGACACAAAGCATACAATAATTAATGTTGATGGGAACCAGCATTCAATTCTAGTTTCCTTCTCTATCCATGATGCATGAAATGTGCCACCCTATGCCCAAGGCATCCAACAACTAGCTTTGCCACCTTTTACATGGCCACTGATAGACTAGAAATATATATCTATATATATGTATATATGTATATAAATATACATATACATATGCATATACATATATATATACATATGCATATATATATATACATATACATATACACATACATACATACATACATATATTTATATAAACAATGTAGCGTAAGCTAGAGAACAATAATTAACAATGCTTGATGGAGTCAAAAATAAAACCCATGCAGAACAATATGCACAAAATGTCAACCATAAATGAAACAATATTTCTTTTAACAAACAATATAGCCTTTTCAACAACAATAATCAACAAATATTGAATAGTGTTAACAATATAATTGCTTTCCAAACATAGCTACAAAAGTAAAGGAATAAATAGAATCCCACAGAAAAAAATTGTAGTGGCAAGGTCATGTGAAAATATACTATTTTTCCTCAACAGAACTTGATAAAAAATTGAAACAATATGGACTTCTCAACATCTTTTTGAAAATAAGAAATCATAACCTAAGGTAGAGAACAATAAACAAGAATACCTAGTGCAATCAAACATAAATTGTATAACATTAACTATTTTACTCCATTGCGGCCATAGCCACAAAATGGATGCCATAAATCAAACAATATTTGTTTCAATAGTGAGCCAGATGGAAAAATCCATCAAACACAAAGATTAATAGTAACATACCCTTGCAAAACGATAGCCATAAAATGCAGACAATCAATCAGGAGATTCATCTCCCAGTTAGCAGACAAAAGTCATCCATTCAATAATTTGTTGCATAAGAATGTCTCTTTCAAATGGGATGAAGGGTGTGCAACAAATTTCAATAAAATAAAGAAATATTTGATGTCACCACCTATATTAATGCCTCCTATAGAAGAGAAACCATTGTTAATATACATTGCAACAACAAACATTTATTTGGGAGCTCTACTAGCATAGGAAGATGCTGAGGGAAAGGAACAATCTATTTACTATATCAATAGGATTCTGAATGGTTATGAAATAAATTACACTTTCATCGAGAAAGCATGCTTGGAAGTGGTATTTTATACCCAACAGTTGAGGCATTACATATTGACCCACATGGTTAAGCTCATTGTAAAGATTGATCCCTTAAAGTACTTACTTAGTAAGGTTGCTCTAACAAGGAGACTAGCCAAATGGGTCATGCTCTTCAGTGAATTTGATATCCAGTATGTGGATAAGAGAGCCATCAAAGGTCAAGTGATTTCTGATCATTTAGATGAGGCTCCATTACTTGATGATCATCCAATGAAAATTGAATTTCCTGATGCAGACATTCTTACTATGACAACACAACAATGGAGGCTTTATTTTGATGGGTCATACACACAATGTGGATCAGGAGCGAGAATTCTATTTGTTACCCCTCAAGAACACCATCCCAAGGTCCTATAGACTCATGTTTCCATGTAAAAAAAATGTATCTGAGTATGAGGCATTAATTATTGGCATCAAAATGGTGGTTAAATGGAAAATCACAAAGCTACAAGTATATGGAGACTGACAACTAGTCATTTATCAAGTAAATGACGAGTATTAGACAAAAGATGAGAAACTAATGTTGCATAAGAAGATGATATATGATCTCAAAAGGTACTTTGTAGATATCAAGTTTGAACAAATTACAAGTGCAGAGAACAAAGTTGTAGATGCTATGGCAACAATTACTTCTCTCTTACAGTTACTAGAAAAAGGAGGTTGTTATGAGTTTATGGTGTAACAAATGTCTAACCTTGCTTATGATGATCCAGATTCTAAAACCATATGCTAGGCTTGCCTTGTAGAGATCTTAATTGACTGATATTTCTTGCCTGGTGGAATTTCCATTATTTCCTTGACCTTGGAAAGATCCACCTCGATGACTTTTTCAGAAACTATGTAACCCAAAAATTTTGTTGATGTAACCCCAAACACACATTTCTTAGGATTTAACCTGACATTGAACTTCTCCAGTTTTGTAAATATTTTTTCCAGAATCTCCAGATGTCCTTCCCGTGTATATGATTTTTCTAATATATCATCCATGTAATCTTCCATAAAAGTATGCATCATGTCATGGAAAATTGTGGTCATTGCACACTGATATGTTGCACCTGCATTTTTCAACCCAAAGGGCATGACATTCCAACAAAATTTTCCCCATGGACATGTGAAAGTCATCTTCTCCTGATCATATGGTTTTATTTTTATTTGATTATAGCTTGAGAAGCCATCCATCAGTGATAACATGCCATGTGCTATTGTTAAGTCCACAATAATGTCAATGCTTGGTAAAGGAAAATCATCCTTTGGACATGCCTTGTTTAGATCTCTGAAATCTGTGCATATTCTAATACTATTATCTAGTTTAGATACGTGTACAATATTAGAAATCCACTCAGCATAGTCAATAGCTCTGATGAATCTTGCATCTAACAACTTTTTCAGCTCGATCTTTACCATCAAGGCAATATGCTGGTGCATTTTCCTTAGTTTTTGCTTTACAGATTTTATTCCAGATGGTAGAGATAAATGATGCATCAGAAGATCTAGATCAAAACCTGACATACCAGAGTATGACCAAGAAAATTTAATGCTTCTATCTTCAAAGAACTTGAAAAATTCTAGCTTTTCTTGTTCAGTCATCCATAAAGCCAGATGTAAAGTTTTTTCCTTTTCTATTGTGCCAATATTAATAGACTGTGTAGGCTCCACCAGTACTGATGATATTTCATGATAATGTTATGGAAGGGTGTCAAATCTCCTATCCTTTAGTGCCTTGGAGAGGTTTTCACCATCAGATGTGTTCTTTATTTTTACTTTTTCAAGATCTAATGCTGTCATTGAATGGTTTTCACCATTAGATCCATTATTCCTATTTTTAATTTTGCAACTAAAAGATTTGAAACCCTCCTACCTTGGAGTGTCATTATGATATTTATGATTAGAACTTGTATCAAGTTCGCCACAACAAAGGAAATTTATGATAGCATCATCATTCACAAAGATTGGTATATTGATAGGTTCAATTGGTTCCCAGTCGATAAGTTCAGGATGTAGTAATGGTAAAAAGTCATCGAATTAGTTAAGGTCAATGGAAGTAAAGGTTCTGACAACAATGTTGTCAAAAATTTCAGTGGTAATGTCAAGGTCTATGATATTACTCTCCTCTAAGTCATCTATCTCACTCGATATTTGTTCATCCTCACTTGAGTCATCGATATTTTGTGATCCAAATACAAGAGGTCTAGTCCATGAGCTTTGTCACTCCTTGCATGTGGGTGTATACTTTTTTATGACATCAATCTGTATGTCCTTGCATGATGTTTTTGATAAAGAATCCCACTCATACTCATTAGAATTTGTCTCAGAAATATTCTACAATTGAAGGATTCTTTCAACAACTCTTTCAGTGCTTTCTTCTTTTGTTTCCCCTATATAACCTAATCCTATTTTGTCCTTTGACTAAAGTGTGAGAGGTTGAATGGGTTCTACAATGCCTTCTTTCCTTTGTCCAATAGGTCCCTATCCTTCATATCCCATTTTATCTAATATTTCCTTTCCCTTGCCATATTTATATGTCTTTATGCTAATGTTTGTTGATGTAGAGGCTTCCTCATCTTTGTAGAGTGAATTGAGAATGGCCTTATCTTCAGATTCTTCTTCTAGAGTACCTGCCTTTACAAATCTATGGTTTAAATCCATGGTAGGTGTTGATGATTGTTATGTTGATGTTGATGGTTTTCCATATGTTCTTGGAGATGGAAACAATTGTGATGGGCATAAAGATTGTCCAATGGAATACTCTCCCATGCCTTCGTCTTTTAACTAGATTTTGTCTTTGAATTGCTATGATAGAGAATCTAGTTGAGCTTCATTATTTTATGGAGTGGAGTCAGCAACAGTTGCCTCTATTGACTTGTCCTTTTTCTCATTTCATTTAGATACAACATATAGTTTCCCTTCACCGTTAAATGAACTAGAAGTGTTTTCTTCCCTATTATGGGGCACAAAAGTGTCTTGAGTTGTCTTAAGCATCTTACAAGTTTGAGGAGTATTGTAATCAGTTGATGTAGTGACCTCATGTTGATTGACTGGAAACTTTAAGCACTGATGATAGGTCTAAGGAACTACCTACATTTCATGAATCCATGGACATCCCAAGAGTATATTATACATCAACTCTTTTCTAACACTTGGAAAACAATATTCTTCACAATTGGTCCCACTTGAATAGGTAATACAATCAACCATTTGGAGGATCTCTCTTCTTCATCATATGCCTTTATTGTGATCTTCCTTCTAGTATCAATAGAATTATCAAAGTAACCTAGTGCATAAATCAATTTCAAATTGAAAATGTTTAAACCAGCCCCACCATCTATTAAGACACTCTTTACTCAGTGTTTGTGGATTAGGACTTCAATGTGAAGTGTGGCATTGTATGGATGAGTGAGTGACACATCATCTTGTTCTAAAAATGATAGGCAGTGTAGTTTGCTTAAGTGTCCCACCATAGCCTAGAATTGACAAACATCCACATTATTGGGTACTATTGTTGCCACTAGAGCTTGTTCTAAAACCTCCTTGTGAGATGGTGAGATATTAAGGAGTTCCAAAACTGATATATGTACCAGTATTTTCTACAGTTGGTCAATGATGTTGTATTGATTTGAAGGGGTAGCAATGTTTTTAGATGAAACTCCTCTCAATATCACCCTGAATTGCCCCCTTGTTGTTACATTGACTGGTGGATGATCTTGGTTTTCCCTAATTTTTATGACATTGATCTGATTGTTGGATGTATCGATGTTTAGGGCTAGATCAATGGGTATGATGTCATTTTTTTCCACATTATTAGTTTGATCATCAACAGTTTCATTCTTCTCAACTGTAGAGATACAATGAATACTGATGTCATAAACATAGATTATATTTTTCCCTTTACCATTTGTAGAGGAAGATTCTCCCTTTTCATAATTTGGTAAAGGAATTTTAAATGCACTATGATAAAAAAAAAAAATTGAGGTCCTTCAACAAATACTTTCTTGTTGTCAATTAAGTCTTGCACTAAATGTTTCAATTGCATACAATCATTCGTTTTATGTCCTTTGTTTTTATGAAAGTTGCAATAGTCAACATCATTCCACCAAGATGGTTTTACCTTTGGTTCCCAATTTCTTGCTTCCGGTAAGGTGATAAGTTCATTTTCAATAAGCTCTCTCATTACTGATTCTAATGTTTGTCCCAATGGTGTGAATCTTTGTCAATTTGATGGTCTTGGATATGATTGTGACTTAGATTCTCCATTGTTGGGGTTAATGTTTTGACTGACATTTTGATTGATGTTTTGGTCATTATGTTGATTGTTATTTGAAGTAGTTGTCATCAAATTAAATATTGGTTTCACATTTTGTGTCATTTGTAGTATCATTGTTTCTAGTATTTCTATTTTTCTGCCAAAACTTAGGTTTATCATTGTTGCAATAGTGATTTGAGGAATTCGTATTGTTCGATCCTTCATTGTAATATTTTATCACTCCTCTTTTGACTAAGGCTTCTTCAATATTGATCCCATTTTCAATGACTTTTTCAAATTTTGGTGGACATTGTAGTTCGAGCCTATAGCTCATGTCATTAGTCAAGTTGTCAATGAATAGTTCCATCTTTTCCTCTTGAAGAATGGAATGCAGATATCTAGCGAACAACCTTCTCCATCGTTGTAGGAATGAAAGGAATGTTTCTCCTTTCTTTTGTTTCATGTTGTAAAGGTATTTTATCATTACCTCGTGTTGAATATTAAAATAAAATTGTGAGATAAACCTATTGACTAGTTCTTGAAAAGTTTTAATTCCTAGTTGCAGTTTAGAGAACCACTCCATACATTGTCCTCCGAAACTCCTTGGGAATAACCTCATTAGATAAGTGTCCTCTTGTGAAAACTTTAAACTCACGGTTCTGAATTCCCTCACATGATCAATTGGATCTATTTTACCATTGTACTTGTCATATTTTGAGAATTTGCAATGTCTTGGAAATGGTATCATTTCTACACTTGGATGAAAAGGGTAAGGAAAAATGTCCTATAATGAGTACCTCTTTGTAGTTCCCTTTTGCATATCTTGAATTTGTTGTTGCAAGTTTTGCATTTGACATGTTAGTGCTACCACTTGATCTATATTTTATGTGTTGTGTGGTATAGTTTCAGTTCTCACAGCTGCTTCTTTTAATCAATTGATATCAAAATCTTTTGGAAGTTTTGCACCTAGTTCAGCTAGCATCAACAAGTATTTTTCCATATCTTGTTCTAAGAATTTTTCCATAAATTTACGGAAATTGGGATCTTGTTGTGATGTTTGGATTTCCTCTTGGGTTAATCATTTAAGTCATTCTGGTGGAATCTATGAAAGGGATTCTCTTCAGCCATATTGTTTGTTGTTTCAATCTCCTTTTCTATAAGTTTTTATCTTTGCAACCTTGTCAAAATTGGCATACAAGTATTTTCTATTCTCACTAAACTTTTGATCTTTTGTGTTTGGATGAGTGTCAATGGATTTTAACAAAATCAAATAGAATGATATATTACATTGATGTGACCAAGTTATAAATCTGATTATCGTGTTTTGTTTGGTGATTGTAGGATGTAAAAATCCTGATGATGAAACTTAACCTAATAACTAATATTTGTGTTCGATAATTGGACACTTTTAAAGTTGCAAGATCTAGGTTTAACTTGAAAATAAATTTGACCTGTAAGATCCTATTTTGTTTTAGGTTTAAGACATTGTTTGGC
Organism: Sequoia sempervirens; assembly: GCA_007258455.2. NCBI lineage: Eukaryota > Viridiplantae > Streptophyta > Pinopsida > Cupressales > Cupressaceae > Sequoia > Sequoia sempervirens. Next base: position 20,365 of record VDFB02386945.1, read on the forward strand.
CTATGAAAATGTTTTTGTTATGAAAAATCCTGAGTTTCTGATGTCAACAGTATGACAAATGTTTCCAATAGCTCTCTATTTTATTGCTCTGTGGATGCCCTATTACAAAAGGAACAAGTGCTAAAACAGATAGTGGATTCACTAACAGATAAGGTAAATGCACTGTCAGACAGGGTGAATGTGCTACAACAAATTGTAGATGCACTAAGACACTAGTAATTTCCTGACACTGGTAAAATTTGTTGATAGACTGCAGATGCACTGTAATGTTTGTCAGAAGCGCTATAACAGACAGTGTATGCACTAATTGACTAGTAGATGCACCAAAAGATAGGGTATATTCACTATAACTAACTGCAGATGCGCTATTTTGGGATTTCTTACATTGGTGGATTTTTTTGATAGACTACAGATGCACTATAATGTTTGTCAGATGTGCTATAATAGATAGTGGATGAGCGAATTGAATATTGGATGCACCAAAAGATAGGGTATATGTGCTATAACTGACTATAGATGCACTATTCTGGGATTTCTGACACTGGAGGATTTTGTTGACAAACTGTAGATGCACTATAATGTTTTTCAGATGCACTATAATAAAAATTAGATGCACCAATTGACCAGTGGATGTGCCAAAAGATAGGGTATATGTGTTATAACTGATTGCAGATGTGCTATTTCAGGATTTCATAGTGTTTGGTTTTTTTCTTTCAGTGAAGGGACTAATTTTTAGGTGTAATCTAGGGTATTTTGATAGTGTAGCTTTGTTGATGAATCTCTAATTTTGATGACAAGCCTAATGTTTCCAAATGTTTCCTCTATTGTATGAATTGATCTGGCCCGTTAGAATATTCTATTGCTGGTTGTGGGATGGAAGACTAACAAATAGGTTGACTATCATTATATTTCTATGAAAGACCTCTTCTTTGGAAATAAGCTTGTGAATATAAAGGCTCTAAGGCATAATCATTAGTATATCCCCTAGCAAAATTGTGGAACCTATGGATGAAAGTTCTATGTTGAAGCAAAACTTTCCTACTTTGATATAAAAATCATCTTCTTTCCAAAAAAAATTTGTAACTAAGTCACTTCTTTGGTTTCTTGACTCTTTTTGCAAGGGATTTCTTGACAAAGTTTGTGGATATCCAATCCCTAATCATAAGTTTTCATAGATTGATTTGTCAAACCTTTTTGTCCTTCTAAATGATCTTTATCTAATTTAATGATTTGAAAAACACAACAAACAATTGTAGAATAGTTGTTTTTAAGTCCTAGAATCTAAACAATAAGTGTATGTTCAAGAATCAAACATGATCCTTCTTGATTTCCACAAGTTTTTGACAAATAATACACTTCAACTAGACTCACTCTTAAGGTCAAAAGATCATCGTTATACTCAAACAACCCACATCTTAAAATTGTGTCGACTCACACAGTCATGCCACCCCCTAGAGGGCGCCCGTGTTTTTGTCTTTTCCAGGCATGTACTCAAAGTTAGATTTCTCAATCCATTGAGCAAAATTTCCTTGGAAATTATATGGTGAGTGTCTTGGGGGCAGATTCTTCCCTCCCCTTGCACCGTTGAGTATTACAATGTTCGAAACTGACAAGTTGGATTCTACACTATGGTTCATAGATAAGGTTTCTATTCAGAGCGGCGAATGATAAACTCCCTCAAGAGACCTCACAATCTTTAGAACAAGTATTTTTGGGATGGTTATCTTGCACACTTCCGGTAATTGAGGGTTTGCCTACATTTACTTTTATTTTATAGTGGGTTGGAAAACCTGGCTTTGGTTGTTCCCACTTAGGTTGTTCCTATAGGGTGAGTAATTTTTCCCACTACGGAAAGCCCTCTAAAGGATTTAATAAAGCCTAAAATGCATGAAAATAAAGGATGAGTCTAGCATTTTGATCACCTAGTTAAGGGGAGAGAATAGGCCTATCACCACACAATTACAATATACAAAGTTCATTTCTTAAAGCCCAAATGAAAATTTGCTATCTATGTGAAGATATTCCTTCACAAAAGAAATCGTGTTTATTTTAACTAAGATAGAAAAGTGTGATGACTACCCTAGGATTGATATATTTTAAACCTAATGACTACCCTAGGATTGATTCTTTTTAATCCAAATGGAGTAAGGAAAATTTTGGCCGCATTTGTGTCAAATCCAAGCAACTAATTACATATGTGCTATAACAAAGGTCATAAGCACCATTTAATTAATCAGATGCATTGTAGAAATTTTTGGAAGCACTGCAAAATTTGTCAGAAGCATTACAAATTTTTTAGAAGCGCTGCAAAATTTGTCGGATGCACTAAAACTGATTTGAACATAGAACAGTCAATTGTGCCAAGAGATTTTGGTTGATGCACTAAAACAATCTTCAGAAGTGCTATAGTTTTTATCGGATGCACTAAAATAGTTAGAAGCACTAAATTTTTCATCAGATGTGCTACAAAATCCATTAGTCGCGCTAAAAGAAAACACACCAGAATCCTGTACGAACAATTTTTAGAAAAAATGTTAAAACATGGGGTTTGTGCCCCACGGTGGGTGCCAAATTGTAAGTGTGGAATAAGTAAATAAGTAAATAACTAAAAATAATTCTTAATGAAACATTATATCAAGAGAATCAACAATTAAACTAGTTAAAAATAGGAAAACTCTTGAAAGCATCTCATTGTTCCCTATCTCCAAAGATTTATTAAATCAAAGAGGGCTCTCAGATTTGGTAAGCACTGTGATTGTTAAAATTCCAATCTAGAGAATGGGATTATTATGATTATGATTCTAAATCTGTATGATTCTATTCCTAAGTGCAATGATGAAATCCTTCTTATGCAAATGACATGAAATAGGTAAATGAAGCTACTGTAAACTATGATGAATCTAAATGGAATGCCATGATTATGATTCTACTGATTGCTATTGCTAATTGCTAAATGCTATGATTGCTTGATTGCTTGATTTCTATTCCTGCAGAGTAAGATTGCATAAAGTTGGGATCCATTTCCTATTTCAGAAGGCTATATTTATAGATTCATGACAACATATTTTGTGAAGGGGCAACACAACAAAGGCTTGGATTTGATCTCGAGGATTGAATGGTGAAGGATGAATAATTTTGAGAAGAATATGGGAATGGTTCCTCCCCATGAAAATATTTAGCCAGATGATAGGAAGAATCAGAGGAAGGAGATTGAAGAGGATTTCCTATAAGTTTGTCTCCAATTTGTCTCCACAGCTTTCCCGTGAATGCTAGTTGAATTAATTTAGACATAGAATATCTAATTTTATTGGTGAGATATGATGAGTTGTAGGATTTGAATATTTTGGATTTATTCAAATTTAGGAAGAAATAAGATATTAAATTTAATAAAACAAACTATAGAAGTCTATTTATTAAATTAAATATGGAAGAAATGAGCAATTAAATAAAACAAAGTATGTGAACCTGTTTATTTAATTAAGATAGAATGATGTGATTTAAAATAGAAGAATTTGATAATTGAATAAAACAAAGTATTAAATTTGTTTATTTAATTAATATGAAATAATCAAAGAATTTAGAAGAATTAAATGTGAAATATGTAAATCAATATTTCTATTCATTTAGTAGTAGATGAAATTAGGATTAATTAATCAAATAAGTCATATTTAATTAGATTATATTATTTAGACCATTTTTAGGTGTATACAGTATGTTGCAATTTTATACCTGTATATAAGTGCTGCTGAAATACTACTAGTACTACTCCTTGTTGTATGTTGATGAAACTCTTGTGAAGGCTTGCTCTATAAGCAAATTTTAATGTTGAATATTATTTAGTAATATATTGAGGTTCTTTTGAGTGGGGTTTTTATATTTGAAAGAATATTCCCCACATAAATCACTGTGCAAATTTTTATTTCTTGTAGTGTAGGAAAAATTATCCCTTTTCACACTTAATTTGGATATAATTAATAATAAAATGAGCTTAATTGTGCCTTAATTTATTTTTGTAATATGTTTTTCATATTCACATTAAGTTTAGGAACCTTTAAATTGAAATGGACTTAATTGTGCCTTTTTTTTGTGTTGTAAAGTGTATCTTTACATTTTCACAGTAATCTATGGCTTTATTAATTAATTGAGGTTAAATTTCCTTAATTGTCCCCTTTAATTCAAATCCAAGCCTAAATAAATGCAAATTTTGAGGGATAAAACTTGACATTCATAAATTATATTACACAACAATTAACTTTTGAAGATGTGTGTCCTAGGTAAGTGACCTAGGACCCATTTTCCATAGGGCGAATGGGTCCTCACTTATTCCTATGACCCTATTTTTGCATAATGTTTAACACTCTCCAATGTGTGTCCTAGGTAAGTGGCCTTGGACCCATTCGCCCTATGGTGAATGGGTCCTCACTTAGACCTAGGACCCCCCTTTGAAATATGTTGTTTCTAGTATTTTAATGATTTCAAATCTATAATTCAATGTTGGCTTGTGATATTTGAATTTTGGGAATTAATGTTAAGATACGTATAAATATAAGGTTATTCACTATGTTTCATCCTAGAGAAATTTTTCATATGACCTAGCAATTTTTGATGAGAGCATCCTTATAGCAAAGATTATGATCAAGAGTATTTTCAAGGTAGTCAACAACATATTTATAGAAGAATATTGCAGCAATCAAGATTCATTTCATCATGTCAAATATTTCTCGCATTATGCATGTTGTTTGAGCTAATATGGTGATTTAGTCTTCAAGATCAATTCAAGCATATCAAAGGCATTATTTCTAATATAGTTTCATGATCAATATCTTCATTCATTGAGGCCACTTCATGCTAGTTTGCAGATTTCTACTCCAAGTTTTCAAATAAGTTTTGGTGAGTTGTGACGTTGCATTTTTTCATTCATCATTCCTTCATTCTTTTCTATTTGATTACAAGGTTTAATTACTGAAATGGGTTTTGACTAAGGAAAACCCCATTCCCTAATAAAACAACATTTTTCTTCTCTTTGATGTGTGATTGCAGATTTTAGGTTGATGACTATTTGAAGATAAAAATTGAAGAAAGTTGTAAAGTTGTCAAAGTTGCAAGAAAAGTTGTCAAATCATGGAAAATCTTCTAAATATTTTATTTATGGTTATCCGACGGTGAACACTTAGAATCTGGGAGTGTAAACTGAGAAGAAGAGAACCTAGAAAGAATTTTCTAGGAGCTCTAGCCAGGACCCATTCACCATAGGGTGAATGAGTCCTTAGTGAGGTCTAAAAAAGCATCTTTGGTGATAGGTACACATCACTCTCACCTTTCTAGATCTTCATTTTGAAATACATTTCTTTTAGTTTTCAGATATGTTCTCTATAGCACACATTTTAAATGAAACTAGAGAAATAGGTCCATTGTTCAACAATTCAATATCATCAAAATACACCACCCATAGTTTTCTTTGTTTCATTTTGGTGAACCTGAGTTTGATCATTGCATTTTTTGATTTTAGAGTCCCTTTTCATCCTATATTTAGATCTTGCATTCATTTGTAGCTCTTTGATTTGAATTAGGTCTCATTTAGGGTTTCTTGTCTTTTCATTTCATTTAAGGGTTTTAGAATTGCATATTTTGCATTCTTTAAATCTGAAAATACTAAAAATATCAGTCATATTGCATATCATTTGGATATCATTGAATCATATCAACTTGCATTTGAAAAATGAAACAAAAATTGCATATCAAACTAGGTTTTCTAGTTTGTCATTTTGTCATATTTTGCACTTGCATTCAACATTGAATTTTTTGAAAAATCAAATTGAAACTTGATGTAACAAACCATAATCTAGAAACCACTATAAATCACTCAAAAATCTGCAAAAAATTATGTCAAAACCCTCATCTAGGACCCATTCACCCTAGGGAAAATGAGTCTCTGGTCAGGTCATATTTTGATTTTCTAGACATTAAAATATTCATTTATGCATTTCTATTTGCTGCTTTCATATTTCTCTTACTGTTTGCAAAATTTGTGTTTCATCAATTTCATCATATCTAGCTTAATTGGGTAAATTTAGTGCATTGTGTGATTCCAAAATTGCATTTACAAGACTTCATTTTCAGATTGTTGCATAGTGTAATCAACAAATTACCTTGTTTAGAATCTAAAAAATTGCATTCTAGGTCATTGCATTGCATTTTACCCTCTTTCCATTTTGGGTTGGAAAATTGAGTTTGTGAAACTTGTATGAGCTTTACAACTTGGTGTCCTATTAAAAATACTATTGTGAGATGTAGTTTGAGACTCATTTCATCCCATGATACACCATTCATCATGGATCTTTGGTTTTCTAATTCTCTTTCTAATAGTGTTAATAATAAACCCCCTATGGATCATAACATGCATACGTTATTTCCAATGATGTCCTTACCTACAACCATCATGCATGAAATTGTTCATATCCTGCAAGAAAACATAAAAATAATAGATGAAGGAATAGAAAAGTTACAAGACCTTGTTCTTACTCAAAGCATGAACATTAGTATCATTCAAACTTTACAAAATCTAAGGAAAATTCTTAAAACTGAACATGAAATACAAATTTTTAGTAGCCTTGGTTACTTCCTTCATGAGAATTTAAAAATTCAATAGAATGATAACATACATTCCTCAGTCAACTTTATTGAAGATAAACCTCATAAAGGAAAAACCAAAATACCCCTTGATATTGCTTTCTCACAAAAAGAAATAATAAACATGCACCCAATGGTCCACTTTACATAGCTGGAAGAATCAATGGCAAGCTTACCAATGGGATAGTAATTGATTATGTCTATGTAGATAATGTGATCACTAAATAATTCCTATTTTTGCATGAACTTTATCAAGATACATATGAAAAATCAAAAGCATGGGTCAAAACGAATAATGGTTTTGCTTGTCCTACGATGGGCTCGATAAATATCCCTCTAAAAGTTAGACCGAAAACATTAAATGTCTCATTTACCATCATCCTATCATCAAACCAATTTCATGTGAAGTTAGGCTATCCATGACTTCACTCCATGAATATCGTCCCGTTGGTGGTGCATAAATGTTTGAAGTATCCCTTTGGTAATGAAATATTTACTGTACACCATAGTGGCTTTAATCCTGTGTCTTCCCATGGGAAATTTAAATTGGATTTCTTTTCGCTCGATCCTACTAAACCTATCCAACCCCATGAGGACTAATTTTTCAAATCATATAAAATTTTTAAGGCAAAGCACATAATAGAATTATCCCTTAGAAATATGCCTCAACCCGTGATTGAGCCACCTATCCTTGATGAACCAATGATTGAACCAAAAGCCCTTCCAAACATCCAAGAGAAACCTTTGACAAATCCTCCTTCCATTTCCTATAAGAGACCATGAGACAATCAATAGAATCCTGTTGTGCCTCCTAAAATCAAAAAAGTTTTCTAAGCTAAAGAGAAAGTGGTTGAACAACCTCCCATGGTTCCTTTCCTTCCTCCCCTAATGAAAGAGAAGAAGCCTATTTTTGAAAAACCCACTCCTACACAATCACAAATCAACAATAGATTGAGAAGAAACAAAAATGCTAAAGAGCATAGGAATATATGTCATACTATTGCTCGCATCTTACAAACTATAGAAGAAAACAACAACATAGAAAATCAAAATCCAAACTTATCTCCCACAAGGAATAATGTCTCTTCGTCCTCATTGCAACATAAACATGAACAAACCTCTATGGATATTGTCATTCAACCTCCCTTTGTGATTAATTTAGATGATGATATTGACATTACAAGGATTGATGAGCAAGTGCATAATGATTTGAATTCATTGTTCTCCTCTTCCATGAACTTAAATGATGATAAGAGTGTTGAACTTGGTGCTTTTCCTAGTTTGACACTTGTTATTGTCCCTTTGGCTAGTTTTTTTCCTTCTACATATAGTGATTAAGATTGGGATACAGATGACCTACTAATAGGTTTACTCGCATGTACATTACTAGTCTTTTTCATTATTTTATTTTTCATGTTTCTTTATGTGATTGCATGTGCATAATGTGATCCCCCGTTAAGTTTTGTTTGATTTTGTTACCTATTTTTACCTCCTAGGTTAAAATAGTTCATTAAAAGGGTGAAGTCCTCTCTCCTAGGCATTACAAGGTCTCCTTTTGCAAAGATTTATCAAATATGGGAAAAGAGATATTAAAAGCATTCTCATTGCCAAGGTCAAAAGGATTTTATTTCATATTTAAAACTTTGAAAAAAGAATTTTAATATATTCTTTGGCCTATTTTCTCAAAAATCCATGGGCAAGGTTGAGAAAGTTTTTAAATTTCAACTTGGACTTTTGGTTTGAGAGGGAAAGCCTATGTTGGCTCCTTTCATGCATGTTTCCCTGATTTTTGGCCAAAACAAAGGGATGAAGGCTCAAGTTGTGAAGGAAACTACAACTTTACTAAGGAAAGAGCTTTAGGTCTAACTCTTTCAGCTCCATCTTTCATGGATCTTCCTTCTTGTGAGGTATTCTAGCTTCACCTCTCTATGTTTGAGGAGACAAAAACAATACTATTTTATCATTCATTGCATTATGTAATGGTTTCTTTTCTGTTTGGAAACTTCTCTTCCATTCATAAGTTAGGGTTTGAAAGAATACATATTCATGATTAAGAACTTCCTTTTTATCCCTATGTTGTATGTGATCATGCAAAGACAAGTGTGGAGTATCAGGTCTTATAACCCATGAAGATAAAACCATTTTTCTAAGAGCTTGTAGGTTTGTGAAGCTTTGAAACCCTAGGAATTGAGGAAATAACATGTTTTAAGAAGCAGATCTTTCATGAATAATGGCTACCTCCATAAAGGTTTATGAGGTTCAATGGAATTCATTTCATAATGGTAGTCACTATCTTCAAGATAAGCAAGTGAGAAGCTCCATGTGTTTGATAAGGGTGTGTCTGAAACCATGGTGTTAAGAGTTTAAAGGTAGCAATGGTAAAAAGTACATAGAAATGGTGCCAAATGTATCACTGTGAGTAGTGTCATGTTTCCTATTGAATGTAAAAAACTAGCCTTCCTCTTGAGAGAAACCAATGGGACAATAAAGTGAGAAAAGGCATGCACTACAGGTCTATAAAAGTGATGTATATTGCTACAATAGGTCAGGAATTTCTAGAGGTGAAGAAGGGTTGAGAGGATTTTCAATGTAGAATTAGGGATAGTGACCTTTCACTGAACACAAACACCATAGCCTCTATTCTTTTTGAGAGGAAAAAACCTTGTTTAAACACTAGATTGTCAATTTTTGATGATAGGTATGTGCCAATTTCAATTCAACCAAGGGAGGTGAACTTTGAGATGAACAAAGGTTATAGGCATGATGATTTGTAGACTATCCTTTTATATCTGTGATACATTTTATTTGGTTTTAGTTCCAAGCTTGGAATTGAGAGATAGGAGTTAGTGTTTATGGGAAGAACTCAAGCATTTTTTATAGTCATCATGCTAAGTAACAGTAGGTAGGGTTCAATAGTAGGATTCTTGTTTTGAGAAAGTCACAGTGATTACTATGAAGCAAAATGAAAGATATATCATTTAGTGAAGAGTCAGGGTTTTCCTTTGAAAGAGTCGACAATGATAATGTTGAATATCCAAAATACTAAGAGGGGGGGTGAATCAGTATTCCATAAGTTATTTCCCAAAATAAAATTCACATAAACATTACCATAATTTTCACTGAATCAGCAAGAGAGAACATAGAAAAAATTCAATGTAATCATACACATGAAGACCATGATTTTTACATAGAAAACCCATAATGGAAAAAACCACGGTGAGGGTTAACTCACATTATATTATATCCAAATACAAAATATTACGAGGCTCACTGCCTGAACTCATTGTCCTTAAAAGGCTCACATCCTAAGTACAAAAGATGGCTCACTGCCAAAAGATTGAACTGATAGAATACACCTTCAATGTACAGGGTTCAGTTCCACTGAAGCTCAAAATATAAAGTAAGTTACATCCCACAATAGTCTCAAAAAATCTGTATTGATCACTATTGATAAAGCATTTAGGCTTCGATCTTCTCCTCTATTCACATTCACTTCTCCTTCTCGCTCTCTTCTCTTTTTCTCACACACCTCTTTTTTCTTTTCATTCCTCATACATTCATTCCTCAAAACATCTTATATATATACAAGAATATCTTATTGATCAATTAGGTCGGCCTAATTAGATGAACACAAAATAATCAAAACCTTCTTCATCGACACCATATAAGATTTGAACATTTTATCCATGCAGTGCATTATGCCAAGTCGGCTATTAGTATTCATGATATATTGCATTTTCTGAGTCGGCCAATACTAAAACACAATTCTCCAAACCAACAAATAATTCTCAAATCAAACACCTTCCAGATCTGAGAACACATTAATTTCCCATCATACTACGGGTATGTGCACCTGATCATCATGGAAAAAACAGGCTCTTAAGTGGCAAAAAAATCAAAAAAATCAGAGTTAGGCAACTTAACATAAAAATTTGAATAAGCTATCTATATTATTTCAAAAATATGTAAGAATAGAATTTGTAAAAAATTGAATTTAGTTTCTAAACTACTAGGGTTGTTTCAAAAAAAAAAATCTATTTGGTGAAAATTTGAAATTTCAATGCAGTAGTACTTAAATTTTAGGGAAAAAATAAGTAGGTGTCTTTCTGACCACCCTAACGACAATAATTTAATGATAATATTTTTGTATAAGATTTTAGATATAAGTAGAGGACTCATTTCCTGATATGATGCATTTTTTTTGTAATTTTTTTCCAAGTAAATAATTAATTATGTTTTTTTTATTACAACTTTTAAAAAATATAAAAACTCGTATGTCTGACCACCTTAACTTGGTTAAAACTTTATGAAACTCAATTTATATTTTTTTAATCCTATAGTATGTGAAGCATAGAATGTGATGCATGTTTTAGATTCAAAAAATGTGATACCATTTTAAAGCTATATGTGTTTTTCAATTAGCCTATCAATCAGGAATTTAGTCGTAATTCAAATAGAAAATGAATAATAATTAGTTATTAAATTCAAAATAAGGCATAATTTATATTGGTGGAAAGCTAAGAATTTCCTTTAAAAATCCTTTTCATTTCATCAATTTTGGGTAAAAAAAAAGTCATCAACCACATACCCATCATATTGCCACTTTTTGGCCCATCATGATCCTGCACATACCCCTACTAGTAAAGAGACTATCATCAAAACCACAATATAAGAATGTTCACCTTAGTAGAATGCAGAGTCTCCCACATAGTATACCACACATAGAATAATAGTACGATATATAGTTAAACTCTATCAGAGATAACTTTCTATTCATAGCAAAAGACGTCTCAAGATCCAAGATATAGTTGTCTGAATGAGTCAATAAAACATGGTTAAGATATTAGATTCATATCAGATCTTGCGGTGAGTTTTGTTGTGCCTATAGCACACATGCCTCGCTTGGAATGGGGACCCTCTTTCTTTTCACTGCCTCATTTTGTGTGCCCCCTATTTTTGTGTTCTAGGTGGTCATTGAGTCTTAAAGAGGTCATCTTGAGTTGGCCATGTTTTTCCACCCTCAAATTTTCAAGGCTTTAGGCCTTTGCGGAACTCCTTTATCTATTTTCCTTCACTCTTTAGAGCTGGCATCCTTTGAGCCAAACGGGTCCGTCCCTGTGGGCCGTCCCATATGGGCTTCCTTGGTTCCTTGGCCATTCTGAATGACCTTCGCACAACAACCTTCAGTGTTGCAGGACCCACCTTACCGATTCCTATTTTCGTTGTTGACCGCTCGAATGACCAAGCCCCGAATGTTGTCTGCCCAATGGACGTCGTTGTTCCTGCAACTATTTTCAAACTGACTGCCCACCAACCTCTAGTGTCATCATACCCACATTTATGAGGGGAATTAAATGAAGGAATTTCTATAAATAGCCAACCCTGAGCTATCATTTTCACTTGTCAGTTATTCAAAGTGAGTCAGAGAGCCTTCTGCCCATGCCACTGTCGTGCCCGCCAAGTTTGTTTGTTGATCCAAAGCTTTTGCCAACTATTTGCTCAACCTTCTTCATTAGGACTTAGAGGTAGGTTTGTTGCCACAAGCCATGTTTATATTTTCTTTGATTTTCATATAAGATTGCTAAATTTGAAGGAAGAAAACCCAAAATTTAATTAGAGTAAATTATGGCGAACAAAACCCATAACCTCAAATTTCAAAAAATTCAAAGATCACCCTATAGGCTGTGCGTAGAACTCCCGGTCACCGTGGTCGTTCTTCAACCAGAGCATCCATGCTCTAGGGGTCCACATCATAATCATTTCCGTCACCTTCCTATAACAATGCTTAAACTCAAAATGGTAAACACCCTCACCGGGTCTACCCCAGCGGAAAACCCCCGCAATTTGGCCATCTTAGACTTATTAAAATTCATGAGCTCGAACCAAGGGTCCATCGATCTCCTTGAGTCTACATCCATGGGATTCCACCTATGGAGTACCTTTTCAAACTTCATCATTCCAAATGGAAATCTAACCACGACCTCCTGAAGTGTGGATCCTACTCCGTTGATTGCCCATCAAACTCACACTTTGTGAAAAATACCTAGGCATGGGCTCATCGCAGGTCCCTCCTTGCAAACTCCCACTTGTAGAATTTTTTCTTGGCTTTTCTGATTTAAATAGATTTTGTGCCCCATCTCACCGCATGTCGGACCCCATTGTTTGACCTGTCGTCCAAAAAAAAACAAGGCAATCTAAGTGATGTGGATTATTCCTCGCAGGCCTCCGCTGACGTTTCATCAATGTGCAAATGACAACTTAAATGGAAAAACCTTAGCGTCCACCTGACCAGTGGGTCCCGACCTCCCCTCTACTGATGATAGCCTATTTTCCATTCCAAATGACCTTTGTCTGCCAACCTTCTGCACTACGGGTCCCAAACCTACCACATCAATCTAAACCAAAACTAAAATAGACAAGTGTTAAACCTCAAGCGAACCATCAATTGTGGGTCATTGTTTGCAAACCTCCATATTGGTTCCACCGTCCACCCGTGCCTTTCAACCCGCATCCTTTTGAGTGATTTGAACTTCAATGATGAAACATCCATTGTCCTCTAAGTCTGCAAGTCCTGCACAGTAGAACACTGCTTGCGAACTGTCGTCTTCCCAACGCTATTTCAGTGGCTAGGCCTTAAATATCCAGGCAACTTGTTGCACCTGCATGGTTGAAAGATGAGCCTAATGCCTCCAAAATTTCAAAGTGAACTTGACCCACCTACCAAAATAGAGTAACCTCCTTGGTGGACCCCACTCCATAAGCAAATCTTGATGCAAGTTGGGACATGCAGGCCATTGTGCCCTAATTTTCATCCCTCCTATAGCTGCCTCCAGAACATCCATCAGCCTAGGGAAATCTGCACCCCTAGGCCCATAGTTTTATAGCTCCTTCCTGTGAAAGGCCAATGCTGATCTAAAAGAGGTGTTAGGGTTTTAAGTGATGAATTATCTGATCTAATGTTGTTTTGCAGGGTTTTGACTAGCGTTCCTCATGTTTTTATGCTTTAATATTCTTATGGTTCTCTTTCTTGTAGAATATATGGAACCAGGTGCAGGATCCTCTAAGGCAACCACAGAAAAGGATAAGGGAAAGAAGCTAGCCAAAACACCCTGAGGAAAAGAGGATAAAGATCACATGAAGTACAAGTTCCAAGGGGAACTCCTCAACTCAAAGGTCACCACAGATTGAAAGGAGATCTCAAACACTAATCTGGGACACATAGATATTAATGAATTCAAGCAAAGGGTTTGGATCAATGCCACGATAGAAAATTCCAAGAAAATTAGAAGCAATGGATTGGCCAAGGCTATTGGTTTCCCACCTGCGCTCATTGCTCTCGAGCTTGTGATGGCCTATAGGGAGGCATATCAAGAAGATTCTAGAAGAATTGTAGACGGAGATGGGAATGTATTGGATGATTTTTCTACCAAATCAATAGGGAAAAAATTTCCATATCCTTACCTTCGGAGAGATGGAAGAAGCATCCAAAGAAGATGCCAAGGAGACGTGGGATGCAGACCCCCTTAACTGCAAGAAGCTCATCAATCAATACTGGCTGAAAGAAAAGAGGGGCAGTGTAAATAAAGTACCCCAAGAGCTCTTCTGAAACGATTTCTATGAGGATTACCATGACTTGGTGACCCTATTAAGTAGAGCTATGTACCTTCCAATCGCAACCTTCTTTCAGGAATGGATGCTATACTTCATGGAGGAGATCCTCTGATGAAAAACTAAATTCTACTAGGTGGGAATGATTAGTAATTGCTTACACGAGAAATTTGGGGCAGTGAAGAAGACTTCATGATTCTACATGACTTCATACCTTTTTTATTTTCTTGCCGACCGTGCCCAATATAGGGGACTATTTGTAGCACTAACTATAGATCCAAGCAGGGAATTGAAGGTCTATGAAAATTACCCTCAGCTCCAATTAAAGAATTGTAAGAAAGAGTATAGCGGAGTCAATGACACCTTCATAGGCCATGTTATTAGAATGCTTGGAGGTGACTTCGAAACAAGAGTTTCGCACAATGCTAATGCCTTCCTTTGCCAGTTCGGCTTTCTATTCATATAGTTCTCAAAGTTTACCTACATCCAAGCCAATGGTTTCTCAGAGAAACCATATAAGCTACCCCGGTACCCAAATGACCGGCTAATACTACTTGAACTTTCTTGGCAGCTACAGTGAGCACACACCCTCGTCAGCAACACGCATAAGGAGGGGATTCCCTATCCTCTTTCCTTCTGCCAATGAATGTATGAACTCCAAATATCCGAGTCTGTAGACTATTCTATAAAGGAACTTATGGAATATAATGTGGAATTCCACACTGCCCGATTGTGGATGGATCCATACGGAAAGCTCAGGAAGATGGTCAAGATTGAACACGCCCATGTGCATGATGTTGAAGACTTTTGGACCAACTATAGGGATGACAAAGAAGTGTGAATGAGGCACTACATGCGCATGAAAACATACTTTGTCAAGAGGTTCAACTTGTTCCCTATGCCAGACCAAATAGTGGAAGATGAAAATACAGTGATTGATTCTCGATATGATGTAGTTTCAATCTCTAGGTACCATTAGTTGATTGGAACGAAGAGGAGGTCAATGATCTCGATAATTTGATAAAGTTGATCGAGGCAAGAACCAAGGAATGGATTGATGGAAAGATCACCCAATTAAAGCTACAAGGAGCCACTTCAACATATGGTGAGCTTGAGGATGAGCCAAGAGACTGACAGTGCCTCTACTACTACTGCCCTGATGGGACAAACTTCAAAATATCCTCCCACTACATGATCAAGGAAGAGAAAAGATACGGCTGAATGATAGCCTAAGCCCAAGGTGTACTCAAGGAAGGCCTCAGAAGGTGAACCTTCCAATAAATCAAAGACATCATGTAGTTTCATAGAGATCCCACCATCCAAGAGGATCCGCTCCATGAGGGAGAAGAACAAAGAGGCCGAGTAGCCAAAGTCCCCACCTACTGTCTCCATTCTCATGGCCACCACTGTTTCCATTGCCACTATTATTGCCCCTCCACCTACTTCTCAGGAAATGGTTTCCACATCTTTGCCTACTGTGGATATCTCAGTCCACCTTGCTTCCACCACACCTACTACACAAGTATTGGTAATTGATTCTTCTTCTGCCACTACTTCCCCGCTCTCTTCCTTGTCCATTTCCCCACCATCTCTCCCACTAGCTACTACAACAATTCCAATGCCTACCCTATCACTTCTAGAAGCCTTTGCTAGGCACATGCAAAACATACCAATGGAGCTCTCTGGGGTATTCATGAACCCTTTTGTGCAGGCTGCCCTAGCACAAGTTGTTGCTAGCCTTCATGTCCCTACTCCTTCAACCGAACCACTAGAGATGAAAGAAACAATGCAGATATTAGAAGAATTGGAGAGGCAAGAAAGGGAATCTTCTAAGGGGATGGAAGAAGAAGTGGACGATTACCATGAAAACCTTGAATACCAGCACCTAGTGATCCATAAAGTGGTGCATAAAGAGGAAGAGGAAGAATCACAATCGTCCGAGGAGGACACTGAGGAGCCCAACACAAAATTTATAGTGGAAACTTTCGATCCAAAACATTAGGAGTTGGCTCACCAACTCAAGAACATTGGGGAAGAAGTAGAAAATAAACCCTTTGATGAAGAGAAGGATGTAGATGAGATAATGGAGGAGAACACTGAGCCTCCACTTAGGGAACAAGATGAAAGCCCCAAGCATGATAAAGAGATGTCTCATTTTGAATGGCAAGAAGAAAAGGAAAAGGAAGAAAAAGAGAAGGACAAGCTAGAAGAAGAGGTTGAAACAAGAAAGAGCCCAGAAGCAAAACATCACAAAGAGCATGGGCATAGGCAAGAAGAAGAAGAGAAAACCACTAAAGGGGAGGAAAGCCCCAAGGAGCATCGAGCCACTGAGTCCCCAAGAAAATAAACTATATTTATTCAATATTTCAATGAGGAGGAAGAAGAAAGGATAGAGTAGTAAGCTCCGGGTGATAAAGCAATATAAATTCAACATGGGCATGAAAAAGAGTGTGATCATGAATAACCAAAAGAGGAGTCTTAGGTACCTGAACGGCTAGAGAAACAATTGGAAAAGAAGACTCCGCCTCCTAGGGATCCAAAGGCAAGGCTGGAAGTCATCTTGGCTTGATACCAAATAAGTAGAAAGAAAGAGAAAAATCCAAAGGTCAGATCTCATATGACAATGGATGCATCAGGATCCAGAACTGTACAAGTAGCCACCCTAGTGGTGGGAGAAGAGGGGGTAAGCTATAACAATTCTACCCTTGATTCAGGAACAACAAGGGAGCATAAAATCGATCACCTCCAAGGGTTTGTTGACACTATTGTGCACTAGATGCATAAGGATAAGACTTCCAAGGAGGACTTGAAAGCACAAGTGGCTGACTTCACATCATACATCCAACAATAGTAGTTAGTTGAAGAGATTCCCACCACATCATTAGCGTCGTTGCAACTACTGTCCAAGGACCTCATTGACCAATTGGAGCAAAGAAAGAATTGGACAAAGGCCACAGAGGATTGGTTCTAGAAAGTACTCTACAATGGGAACATGGGCATTGGTTGTGTTGTTAGGACAACCAACAAGTTCTTGGAGTTACAAAAGGTACTTGAGGGAATATGGAAATTCTACACCGACTTCCTAGAGTTATATAGGATCACATATCCCAAGCTTGAGGCCATTCTCAAGATACCTGATGGATCCTAGGAGAAGGAGTTTTCTTTGGAAAAAGATGATCACTGGCTTGTGGAGATGTGGAAGATGAGCTTAGACCACAAAAAGGAGGTGTTTGAATGAGTTCTCCATGAGGTGGAGCTAGAAATTTATTAGATCAATGAAGTCCAAGTGGCCTGTAAAGAATATCTAAGGATGATGAAAGATTTTGATGTGCCTGTTGTTGAGCTAGACCTAGAGAAAAAAAAGCCATACTTTCACAAGAAGATGGAAAATGGGACCATAGATGCACTAATGTTGGACTTCATGGTTTTTTTTGCACAAGCCTTTTCTCAATCCGAGCAAGTGATAAAGAATGCACAAAAATATGATAGGGACTTCGATGACCTCATAAACAAATCTAGGAAATTTAACTTCTAGGTGATCTAGTTGGATATATTGGAATGGGATAAGCTTTGGGGATTGATCAAAAAATTTGTGGAATATGCCACTGTGAAGAGGAATGAAGAAAATCCTATGATTGATGATGAATTCCTCACAAAGTAGTTGCAGCAAAAAGAAATCAGCTAGGAGAGAAAAGAGCTACAGTGTTGCCACATAAGGACAAAATAGGCTAAATGACAAAATGTAATTTTAAATTGCAATATATTTTGGGGTAAGTGAAACCCTAATTTGTAGTGAATCTTGGCCACACAATGCAAATCAATCTAGTCCATTCATTTTTTTTTTTGGACACTATAAATAGGGGGTCTCCTCTCATTTTCAAGAGAGAGTTGAGTTCTTGTAAAGACATACTGCTGGAATTTTAATAGAAGTTCATTGATTTGGTGGATTCTTGTGTTCCAACTTTATGTTGCATGATTCTTCTTCTCATAGTTAGTGAATTTGAGTAGATTAACTTTGTTGTTTTGTATGTTTTAGCTTGCTTTAGTAGTTAGTTAATGTTGTTCATTTGTTTTGTAGATTTTTTTTGTGTGTTGGCAACCTTCCTTGTCCATATATTTTGTTTTTTATTGATGATAAATGGCTATGTAAAGTAATTCTAGGCATAAATTGAAAGTTGGGCTAAACTTCAATCTTTTATTCATTCTTATGGTGAATGAATGATTGAAAATCTACAGCCTGTAGAAGATTGCACCAGTTTCATGAGACTATGAAGTGATCTGGTTAAGTGGAACTCAGTTTTAGGAAGGTTGTCCATAGTGGGATCCTCCATTATCACTGTTCATTGCTAGTTTCAAGTTTAGGAACTTCCTCTCTTCCCTTCCCTTTTTCCATTTTTTAGTAGTGACTTTGAACAAGGTTCAATGCACATTGTAAAGCCAAATCTAAAATTCAAATAGGAGTTCTAGACTACTGTTTGAACCTACAACAATTGTGCACGAACTTTCCCATCTTAAGAACTCCCTTGGATGAACCAATTCTCCTCCAACTTAACTTGCGTAAGTCTACCCTGTGATTACCAGCAAGATCACATCAAAACAACTGAGACATTCCAAGCAAGTCATGACCTGACACCCAAGAGACCTTGGGGTAATTTTTAGTAACTTGTTGTTGGAGATTGCCTTTCAAGAGAGGTAGTGCACCTATGCACTTCCTATGCTGAGAAAGTGCTAAAACACCCATCAATAGAACTGGTGCTAGAGGGAGGGGACTTTTGAGTTAATATGGATCGAATTGGTTCATTCTCCCCTTAAAGATTCAAAAGAGTTTTAAGATCAACACTAGATAAAGGAGAGTTTCAGGTACTACTGCCCCCTATAATTACTAGAAGGACCAAAAGAGGGGACACATCCTCTTCTTCCTCCTCCATTCCATCCACTTCACCTTCATATTCACCCCCATCCTCTTTCCACCAGCCACACGCTCACCCTTTCTCGTCCATCTCCACCTCTTCTGCTCAGTCATCCCAAACTGCCTTTTGGTCACTCACTTCCCATAGCCAGGGTGTTGTCCCTGTCCCTACCTTCCAAGTCCAAGGCGCAGCCCCAACTACCACTGCCCCTATGCAACCCCAAGTTACCATTCAATAGAAAATACCACCCCCATCTCCCCTCATGGCTTGGCTGGGAAATAATCCTTCCCCACTATCCTTCAATGATTACCATGACCTGCCTAAGAATCTGGAGACTTTTTGTACGAAGTTCAATTCTCAGGATCCGTAAAGGATAGCTGAAGAACACATTAATAAATTCCAAGAAACATTAAAAGATATGCAGATTGATCATGAAGACATAGCATGCAAGATTTTTCCTTATTCTTTGGGAGAAGAGGCCTTCTATTGGTACATCAATATACCAATGGGGACCATTACCACTTGCGACCTTTTGATGAATTCCTTCTTGTAGAAGTATAAGATCCCAATCAACCCTTTAGATTTGTATCATAAATTCATGTCTGTTCGTAGGGAAGTTAACGAGTTGAACAACTCCTTTAATGATCAATTCCACTGGGCGTACTCAAGGTTACAAGCTCCGTATGCGCTCAATTATTCCACTGCTCATCCAATTTATTATGTAGCCTTAGACAACCTCACAGCCACATTGGTGAAGAGGATGTGACCAACCCCTACCAGGTTAGTAGATGCTTATGCTAGGGTAGTTATCGCCAGCATCAACTTGGGACAAAACATATTTAGTCTGTTGCCTTCCTTAGGATAGGATGCCCATCCTATGCAGATTCAAGGACTTAGGCACTACAACATCAGACTCCCCTAATCAATCAAGTTCCACAGCTCCCCCTAGTGCCTCATCGAGGGAAGCCTATGAACCAGGTGCCCCCAGTGCCTCATTACTTGCAACCTCAACAATAGTAGGCCTATGCATAGCCGTCACAAATTCAAGCATACCTACAAGGGCCCAAATTCTTGCCTACTCAACAAAATCAACTGACAACACAACTCATCTTCCTTCAGAATCAAATTCCACAACCAAGCATTGCAAAGAAGGATCGGTTGGATGAGCTGACGGAGATGATCAAAAATATGTCTATGGAGATGACTCACCTCTAGAATTAGAACAGTCAGTTGCAAGCTTCCCAACACATCCAAGCTAGTCTCAACTGAGATAACAGGGATAATTGTGATTTGGGTACCTCGTTCGAGAAAAATTATGAACGAGGGCATAGTTCCAGTCACAACTATGAAAGGAGGCCCTCACTGAGACAGAACCAGATGTAGAATATAAGGCCAAACAATAGAGGTGTTCCCACTCCTCTTGATCAACCTGCTAATACGAAGAAAATGACCAGTGGAGTGTATCTTTCCAAGGTTTCTTTATCCAAATGGTGCAAGATTAACAAGACTAGTAGGCATTCCAATTAAGACTACCTCAAGTTCCAAACAGCCACATAAATCTTTCAAGTGGAAGTCTAGAATGCCATTGATAGTGTTGGTTGTTGAGATTTAGTCCCATCAGAGCCCTATGACTCCTCATGTCTCATGGTCAATCAAGCTCCCTTTCCACGAAGTGACAAAAACACACCAAAAGCCGAGACTGCCTCCCCAAAGAATGAAGAGGTGAAAGAGGTAAGTATTGAAGAAACTCTATCTCAGCTATTTAATTCAGTATATAATGGTCCCGTAGATGAGGAAGAGTTTCGTGAGGATGAGGTCCAAATGTTTCACCAAATAACATCTCCATATTTCTTGAGAAATAGGCAAGTAGGAGGACCTTTCACTACTTCTACTCTTCACAATAACTTTAGTACCCCACCTGAACCTAATGCCAACAACAATCTAGGTTTTCCCCATGTACTAACTCAATACCTTGATAAAAAAAAATAGTCGGGTCAAATGCAAAAACAACCAGTAAGCTCTTCCATAGGTAGAGATTTCATGTTTGAAATTGAGCAAATGGGTGAGTATGTCGTTAAGGAATTTAAGAAGGTAAAAATTAGTCTATCGTCCTTTGAGCTAATCAAAGTCCCTACAGTTAGGCACACCTTATTTAGAGTCATCAATGGGACTCCTTCCTCCAAAACAATACAAGAAATACCAGCCAAAAGGGTCTCTTTCAAAGAGCCACCACATGAGCCCGTAATTTAGGAAATTATAGGTAAGAAAAAGGATGTCCCTCTAAATCAGGAAGCTGGGAAGCAACTAGATAAAGAGAAAAGTCTAGTGAAAACCAAAGAAAATACTAATGAAAAGGAAAAGAGTCAAGTGGCCTAGGCTGACACACCCGTGGGACTTTTCTAGGGAAGGTTTGAAATGCCTCATTTCCTCACCACCATTAGAGTATTCGGGAAGAACCTGCATAATTGCCTAATTGACTCAGGAGCATCAGCCAATGTCATGTCTTTGGCTATATGCAAGGCTCTAGGGATTGTCCCCATGCCCTCAAGAAGAAAAGTAACTCAGTTGGATAAAACTCAAGCAAATATTGTTGGAGAGATCAATTGTATCCCTATGCAAATCACTGGAAATCCAAGGGTACAACAAGTTATTGACATCCAGGTTGTGGATACTCCTGACACATACGGAATAATCTTGGGACTTGACTTCACCTAACCATTGAATGGATACACAGCAACTGATTTCTCCCACATGTGGCTGCCATGGAAAGGGCTACCAAATTAGATTTGCATTGATCGATAACCCCACATGAAGTTCATGATTACAGAATATAACAATCTCAATGAAGTCTTGTTTGTTGAAACTAAGCTGGGAAATTATTCTCCTATGGCATACTAGGAAGAATCAAATCCTCAAGAAGAAGAGATGAGAAAAGAATTCTTCTTGGTACTATGCAGCCCCCCAGTCAACTTGGCCTATATGCCTCAAGGAACAAAAGTGTAGGTCGAATTTGATAATGATGAAGTATATGATGATGGGAATTTAGGACTGTTGGATGGATTCTAGGATTTCACGGAGAAGTGCATACAAGATTAGCTTAGTTTAGGGGCAAGAATGAATTTTCAAGAACTCTTGCTACCTAGTTGGTGCAGAGTACATAATGTTTCCCACTTGGAATTCAAGTGCTGCTTATGTCAAACAATAGTAGAACATGTTAAAGGGAAATTTATATCTCAAGAGGAGCTACCAACCAAACCACCTGTCACTGATCATGCTCAGTCATTGTTCGTGCTAGAAATTGTAGATGCAAGCATGCAGCCGAAGGGGAATGAACACATCATTGGCCCTGGAGTTAAAGAACATTCTAAATTTTGGACATTGCGCTTCGATGGGTCTAAGTCCAAACAAGGAGGTAGAGCTGGATTCGAATTGATCATCTCTAAGAGTAAGACTTACTTTTCTGCCCATACACTCCAATTTTATTGTACTAATAATGTAGTAGAGTATGAAGCATTAGTCCATGGTCTCATAATGGCTCTAACGAAAAAAGTTAAAATGTTGCAATTCTTCGATGATTCAGAGCTGGTAGTAAAACAAGTCAGAAAATTATACTTCTACCATGATAGAAGGCTAGCAAACTATAGACATAGAGTTTGGGATCTATTAGAAATCCTAGATGCCTTTAATATCCAACTGATCCCTCACTCCAAAAACTATACTCATGATGCCTTGGCTCAAGTAGCTATCACTCTTCAACCACTTTCTTTGTTTGGCCTCAAAAGGTTCATCGTTGAGCTTAATTCCACCCCATCTATGCCAAACAATGTCACCCACTTCCAAGTGTTCAATGACAACAAGCACATCGTGGAATTCATCACTAATTCCAATGTTTTTGCTACTCAAATAATTGATGAAACTGAGCCTGAAGAAGTTGAATTAGATATAGAAGGATTCATCAATCTCAAAACCAACGTTATTCCAAGGGGTATGGTCCAGCTTGAATGGATATTTGACCTGTATCAGATCCGAGACCAAGATCAACAAGCAAAGTGTATAAGAGTGAATTTGCACCCCATGTGAAAATCCCCTTTTTTCCTTTATCCTCCTTACAAAATGGAGTTCAAAGGCTTAATTCCACCTAATTCCATTGCTTGCATCTCACTTGGCACATGTTTTGAGTGTTGGTGGAGGTGTTTCTCTCAGGGACGCTCGCATAACACGCAGACCTCCCTGGAAGATTCTTGTAGCTGAACCTACAAAGGTGTTACTCTTCTCATTGGAGATGAAGTTGTAATGCCCCCTTCGGCCGAGTGACTCAAATATTGTCATTTCTCTTCCTTCCTTCTTCATATTCACTCCTTAAACATTCATTTCAAAGCTTCTACAATCTACACACTTCAACTTCACACTCTTTACATCCACTTCAAGCTTCAAGTAGGATTCTTACATTCCTTAGTAGCAAAGCAACACTCAATCATATTGGTAGAGCAAGTTTGGGACCACACCATTGTAGCAGAGACTTGATTTCCTCTCATTCTCCCCAAAATATCCTTGAGTGCTCTTGGTGGAGGTGGTAAGCTTTCATCTCCTCTCCTTTATCATTTGGTTGAGTGAAACACTTTACTGTTTTGTAGTGCTCTTTTTCTTTCCATTGTATTACTTTCTTTATCTCATTCCTAGGCTATCCGTGGAGGTGGGAACACCCAAACAGGGGTCTAACTGAGGCATACCCCTATACAACCACCCAACATTCTCCTCTCTTTTTGTGTGCAGAGTACGTGCTTCTCAGAGGATCAACTGTCGAACAAATTCCTTGGTGAGATTCTCCTTGCTCTCTTTACTCTTTTATATTTACTTTATAATATTAGAGAGTACTTTGTTTGATTAATCACATCATTATGGCCCTTTAGTTAGTCAGTTGGGTCGTTAGCTAGTTTTTTTAGTTTGACCTTGCCTTTGTTGTTGTCTGGCTATATGAATGCCATCACACTTTTGAGACACTAGTGCGTCGCGCTATCATCCAAAGACCGCACTTTCGTCCTTGGATTGAGAGCTTTTTGAGGAGTAGTGTTAGACCTAAAAACTAGCTCGCTTAGCCCCTTTATGTGTTTTAGGTCTGCAGAGTAAATGAGAGGACTCATGGTCCTCATTACTCTTGTCTCACACTTCCTAACATTACACTTAACTAAGGTAAGTTAGGGCAGCCTCTTGTGTCTTGACCCTTTGTGACCTGGGGTCTTGCATGCGGTGGTCCCCCTCTCTTACATTTTGGTGAACTTGACGTGAACCATTTTGGTTCCATTCTTGCAATCCTGATATTTCCTTTCCTCGTACTCTAGGAGTGTTTTAGGTGAGAGTGTTGTGAGGCTATCGCCTTACAACCCAACCTATGACCCCTAGTTAGAGTAGTTGGAAGGTTCCAAAGGTATTGCACGACGAAACCTTAATTGGGTCATTGTCTTATTTGTCAACCCTTAGGGACTCCGTGAAAGCATTTTCTAGTGTGTGTAATGGCCTCCTTCCTGCATCAACCTATCCCCTCTATGCAGCTTGTGCATAGTGGTACTGGAATAACTGTCACTTCACATGACCTACTGATGGGTTTTAACAAGGAACCATCTCCTCTTTATATTCCTGCATGGATCAATGGAAACATCGTAGTAGGTGTTCTCATTGATCCGACATCACAAGTAAACATAATAATAGAGGAGACTATGCTAATAAATTTTTTACACAAGGATGGATAGGATGCTGCTATGAGTTTCATCTGCACACATGATGGGAGTTTTTCATACCCCCTTTGGGTAGTATTGTCCTGTCAATCTTAGTTGGACCTAAGTCTGTAAAACTCCTGTTTGATATCATTCATGGGTATGAACTCTTTAGGGTGAAATTGGGTATCCCTTGGTTAGTGACGATGAACATCGTACCCTTTGCCATGCATAAATGTCTAATTTTATCCACAGAGGTTCCATGCATGTAATCCATGACATCAGTTATAGACCACCAATTGCACATGGTAGCTACTCCTTGGATCACCCGTGGCCTGCGTCTACAAGTCCTCTTCTACCTAGGACATACATTTTGCAAAAAACATATAAGAACTACAAGAAATGGCATCTAAGGTTGAAAGTGAGATACCCTCCTTTGCCTTATGTTGTCTCACATAGGGCTTGCCTAAAGGCTGACAATGATGCCACTAAGGCACGAAAGAAGGAAGAAGAGAAGTGTTCTCGCAATCCTCCTTCCTCTTCCACTGGTCAGTCTGGTGCTTCTTCTCGCTCTGCTGAGGTACCATCGAGTCCTGCTCCTCGTCTATAGGAGAACCCTATGGTGCCTACCTGGAAAAATCCTAAGCACCCAACTTTCAAACTTCCTATCCTTCTAATGGATCCTAGACCCGCTTGGTATGATAGGAAGATATCCTAGAGAGAATCCTCGTTGTCTCAACCTCCACGGACTCCTACTACTCTTTCTCCTAAGGCAGTGAGCAAAAAGAGGCCTGCTACTGAGGCTCTCGAGTCAACTCCACCTGTCACTCCTCAGCCTGTTCCCACTACTCCCATGCAAGAACCTGTCCCTTCGCCTAAAATGTCCATAGTGGAAATTCCTATGGTTGAGCAGGAACCTCTTGTCCCTTCGCAAACTCTGGCCTCTGACTCCAAGAGTCGTAAAAACTTCCTTGCACGTGAATTCAAGTGTCGGAAAAAGGCTCTCCTGGCTGAGTAGGCTACCTCACAAAAGGAGGAAGAAATGACCGCCCCTACTTCAGGGCCTCCTACATCGTCTTCTTCCTCCCTTCCTTTTGCTTCTTTTAAATCTACCTCCGTACTACTTCCACCTTCAGTTGTGAGTATGAATGTTCCTAACCCTAAATGGGTATAGGTGTTCATCACTCCTTCAGTGGATCCACCTCTACTGATGTCCATTTTGGATATCCAACCCTTCCTGAAGCCCGTGGATATGACCAATACTTCAGTTGTATCCACTTTGGTTCTTTCCTCCTCTTCCTCTGCACCACTGGCCTTGTCCGTGGGGATTTCATCTCCTCCAACGTAACAGGAGGAAAAGGATGGTCCCTTCAGGAATGGAGAACATAGGAGGACCCCACCTTCTCCACATGGCAGCCCCGCATTGACTTGTTTTTTCCTAATAACGAAACCGGTCCTAGCTTCTCCTGAGTTTTTCACTGCCCCCGAGTCATTTGGCGAGCTTAGTGGTGAACCTTAGGGGCAACCTGTCCTATTTGCTGAGGTTAGACACAACACTCCTATTAGGTGTATGTTTAATTCTATGGATGAGGTCCCATCCCTTTTGGAGATTTTCGTGAAATCGCTGACCTTGACTCCACAAGAGCTCAGTAGAGAGGACCTCGAGGGGCCCTCTTCCTTATCCCTTGTTGTAGGAGGGTCAGATGCTCCTCCTTTTAATATCTTACCATTGTAGGCTCTTCCTCCTTCCCCTTATAAAGATTTAGATTGGGAAGCGGACAACCTCTTGGTCAATCAATGTTAGAGGAGGCCCCTTTTCTTGATCTTGTGTGTGTGCGTGTGTGTTTTGTGATGTTTTCCCCCATGCTTTTATTATGTATTCCTCGATGACCCTCGTCACCCCCGTTGGTGCTTGGATACAAGTTTATTTTTTTTGTTGCAAACCTTCCTCTATTTGTATCATCATTCTTCCATGTTTGTGCTTGATTTTCGATAAATTGGGGATGATGCAAAGCATTGGGGGCATTTAGGCTCCCCTTCCATGTTGACCCAATTTTATAATTTTACTTTGTCTTCTCATGCATTCTTCCTGATCTGGTTGGGGATTGATTATCTTTCACCTTGCACCACTGTTACCTATTATTTATATGAGCTGGGATAGATCTGACCCCGCTAAACTAGATCCCCCTATGTCCTTTATTTATGTTTTTCTCTCTTTTGATTTATCTTTACCTTTTCCTCTTCTTTGCTTGAGTTTTCCCTCTCATGTGTGACAATGGCTTTCTTTAACACTTCGACTTTTAGAAAACACATTCATTGCAAATGAATCTTCTCTTGAAAGTCTTCACAAACTTTTCCTTAGAATCACATTGTCAACTTGGAACCCTAACAGAATGTGTTTCCTTCATCACAGGTTCATAAAGAAAGGACTTGAAGACCTTCCTCTGAAGTGGGAACAAATTTTATTTCGCCTCGCATGAGGGCATATCCTTCCTTTCAAATTCCTTGATGAAGTGAATGTATTTTGAAAGGATTCCTTAATGATGGATTTCTCTAAGAAGTATGGTTTCTTTCGAACTGTGTGTCCCTTGAGAGGAACCCCCTTTTTCCTTACAATGGGTTCCCAAGGGACCCTTCTTTGAAAGTCTCTATTTTGAATGGATTCTTTCACATCTAGCCTGGGAGAAGCTCGACTAGACTTGTTCCATTCATCTTTTCGCATCTAGCTTGGGGGCAGCCTGATTAGATCTCACCTTTCAAACAACATGTCCCTTGATTGGACCCCTCTTTTTCATGCCAGGTTCCTGAGGGACCCCTTTGAAAGTTGTACTTATTGATGGTCTGCATGACTGTCCGCTTATTTTCCTACATGACCGCTTTTGACATGTTTTTATCTATGGGTAGATGTGTCGCCACTTTTTGACATGTTCTATCTGGGAGTAGACATGTCACCGCTTTTGACATGTTCTATCTATAGGTAGATGTGTCACCGCTTTTTGACATGTTCTATCTATGGGTAAACATGTTGCCACTTTTGACATGTTCTATCTATGGGTAGACGTGTCACCTCTTTTGACATGTTCTATCTGTGGGTAGACGTGTCATCACTTCTTGACTCTACGGATTCCACTTTCTTCGGTTTCCTTCATGTGAGAGATCTTGGAGGACACCTTCCTTGCAAGTATGTGGGTCTATAAGGCACTTATTTCACGGGACTTCCTTCATGTGAGAGATCTTGGGGGTTGCCTCCTTACAAGTCTGAGGGCCTATAAGATGCTTTTTTTTTTCTAAACTTCATAGTCCCAAGTAGCTATGAAGTCCTTTGCTTTCCCTACACCTACAGGTTCGCCAGATAGCAGTCTACATCCTCGATGGTTTAGGTTTACATTTCTAAC
>VDFB02386946.1:0-17820 GCA_007258455.2 Sequoia sempervirens
AATAATTAAAACTCTTTAATTATCAAAGATAAAAGGGGAAATGATGGAGAATTTAGAAATTGTAATCTTGGGATAATTTTTAGTGTCTTCATTTTGCCCCTCTTTGATACAATGTAGTTTATCGCGTTGTGTCAAAGAAATTTAGTCAAAAATATGCCCTAGCATAAAGAGGAGGAAGGATAACAAGGAAGGTTGTACAATTTTATTTAATTTTAGAAAGAAGGGGACTGAATTAGTGATGTAATTAAATAAATAGAATTTATTTAATTAATGGAGGAATAATGATTAAAAATGAATTAATTAAATAATTAAAATTATTTAATTAATAGAAGAATTATGACTTTAAAAAAAATTAAATAATTAAAACTATTTAATTATCAAAGAAAAAAGGGGAAATGATGGAGAATTTAGAAATCGCAAGCCTGGGACAATTTTTAGTGTCTACAGTAATAATTTGTGCAATATGGGTATAATGCAAAAGATGTACAAAGATACTAGTTATGCAACAATAACTAGAGGGTACAACTTGTACAAGCCAGTGGAATGTTTTGATGATTCTATTCTATTAATCTACCAACTTCTCATTCTAAGATTTTGTTGTCTGATACTTTTAGTATATGGTATTCAAAACAATACACTCTTCTGTATATTCAATTTTCCCATCTTTGTTTAAGTGTTTTTAAATTCCGTGATGTCAATTATTTATTAGCATACCTACAATTCTCTTCCAACTAATTTTAACATACATTGGTGTAAACATACAGTTAGAGTTGTTACAGATTGATACATATGCACATACAAACAACTTCAACTGTCAAAGGTGCACATAGATTGGAACCATTAATAACTAGAAGCCAAAAGTTCTATAAGTCAATAACTTGTTTACAACATTCCAGTATATTAAACTATATATGCACATGCTATAGATGCATTCTCAAAAAAAATTGTTTTCCATTTGACTAATAAGTTTAAAATCCTAGAACCATGTTTTTTCTATTCTCACTGCCTATATACGTTAAGTTTTCACATTTTTCCTTTGTGCTTTGCTCCCACAAGTTTTAATGTATTCTTGTTAGGTTTTCTAGTAGCTTTATTTGATTCAAATAGCTACAAATGTTTGTCTACAAAATTCTTTTTTCATCATTTCATTGTTTCACTGTTCCTATTTATTGCATTCACAAATATATAACCTTGTCTACATTGCTTTTCTTTTTCATGATACATGATAAAAATACATGCTTATTTTCATGGGTTGCTTGGGCATGTTCACAATGATCATGGAATTTATTGGCTATGTGGATTGGTGATCGTACCTCATTCAACAGACACAAAATGGTAGGTGCTCACTCATGTGGAAGTTAATACATCCTGGCATTGTTGCACAATGCCATGGAAATGAGTGCGTGTAATATTCATTGTTCTAATATAAGGATGTCAATTTTTTTGCTTCCAATGTGAAATGAGACACTGTGGTGTTTGTTTCATATCAGACTACTCAAAGAAACTGACATTCACCTCCCTTAGGTGTCAGTTTGGAGAGCTCTGCAGCTATCCTACTCCACAGCCTATGTCATTTTTTCTCCTTTTCTTGCAGTAAGCCATTCCAAAATGTGTTTTCCCCATTCCATACTTATCTAATTGTAGACATGTATTTTGATATAATAATATAAAAATGTTGCTTTCCAGTCTAGTATGGTGTTGGGCTCAATGAAAAGATAAATTGAGAAGCAGAAATGTAGCCCATGTGTTGGAAAATTGGTCTTAGAAAGATGACCATAGTTATAAGTCTAAACAAGGTTTGTTTTATATATTTATATTTTCTTGATTTATACATTCAATTTTTTTCTTCCTCCATGGCTAGATACCCTCTATATATTTGTTGTTATATAAACATTCATGCATGGATTCTTACATGCACTTGACTACAATAAATATAGTTTTTTGTTCACATTATATTTGCCCATGTTCCTATACTTTCCTTCTATGGAAACCCCAATGGAAATTTCAAACAAATAGCTGATAGGTAAATGCCAACTATTGCATTGATTTCTTGTTTTGTATTAATATGTTTCATGATATTCTCTTTCTCTTATGTCTTAAAACCCACATTAAACATATTAATACAAGATAAGAAATTTGTGTAAGAGTTGAGCTATCAATTCAAAATTTGAGTTATTCTATTATGCTCTTTCTTAGTCAACCCAAGTAAATAGAGAAATTGTAAAAGAGCTATTCAAATAACACTTCATAGCTAGAAAACTACTCTTGTCTCCAAAATGTTTATGCTTTCATGTGTACCCTCTGCATATATATATAACAAGGAATAATAAGCACAAAGTGAAAGACATGAACAATAAATGAATCACTCTAAGACCTCTTATACAATTTCTCTACTTGTCATCAATATTTGTTACCAAAGAACATAGCTTGAATCTTATATTGATATATTCCATGATACTCCTTTTTCATCTTTTTAAACTAGAGAGCCATCCACAAAGCTTCATTCTACTTTTGGATAAATGATTAATTAATTGTTCATGTCTTTCATTCTCTGCTTATTATTGCTTTTGATATCAGGCCAGAGGGTTTTAACACTGATGTGCTGTGAAACATGCTAGAAAGTATATTGATTAAGTTGCATTGTTGAAAGAGCCATTGTGTTGTTGGTTTCATAGTAAACTATTTAGTATTCATGTCTTTTTTCTTTGGTTATTGTTTGTGTTCTCTAGTTGTATTTTCAAGAGAGCCAAGTACAAAAGAATGTAATCAAACATATTGATACAAGACATATAACATGTTCTGGCCATGGTAAAGAAAACCACGGCAAAGATTCCAATTTTTTTAAAACTTAAAAACAATCCTTGTTACAAGAACAATAGAATAAGATCTATTATAGGAAACTTCAAATAGATGAGTGGAAATTAATATGACACTTATTGATACTCAAATAGACAAGGGAGAAAGAATATCATGAAACATATTAACATAAGACAAGCAATGACAGTGACTTGACCAGGTTTTTTTGTGCCGATGTGGAGCTTGGTAATTACATGGGTTAGTGGTGGTGGAGTATATATATATATATATATATATATATAACGATACTTATTTTCTTAATGATATGGCAACAATTATATCATGGAACAATCTCTACAAAATGTGTTTGGTGGCTTTTAAGTGTTACTGTAATAGTTCTCTGATATGTTCAACTTTATATCTTTAGCCGATATGCTAAATTTGTTAAGAACAAAGCATTTAATTGTGCAGTATGTGTAAGATATTCATAATGCCAAAATGCCTATTCGTACAATGCAACTGAATCAATATATTTTCTTGCATATTTTGGAGCACATATTCATAATGCCAGAATGGCTATTCTAAGAATGCAATTGAATAAAAATATTTTCTTGCATATTTTGGAGTATACTTTCCCACATTGGAACATTGAATATTGTATACATCTTTTGTGTTATACACATTTTGTACAATTAGTCCCTCGGTATCCTTCAAATTGATTTAAGTGAAAATCCTTACAAAGAGGATGTTGCAGATTGTCAATGGCTACGTAATTTATTCTTGTGTTTTCATATATACATTTTCACATTCATTGAGTTGCCATGGTTTTGATTTTACTTTGGTGCCCACGTTATTTGTAGTTTGCTAACAAATAGATTAATTGTATAAGAGGAGGTGCATTATCTGGAACTTAGTATTATAGAGAAATAGGGAAATTGTAACAGTAGTCATGCAATGAGAATATAAGAACTTGCAAGATAAAATTTATACTGATATATATGTTTTTTATATCTATATGATTTCTTTTATAATGTTGCACAGATACAATAGACATCCAACAAAATTACTGTACTCTAAATTGTCTATTTCAAATTGTTTGATGGTCCAACAACTCAATCCAATTCTCCTCATGGTTGTTAAACATTTCCAACAGTACATGTAAGTGAAAAACTTCTCCATTATCAATAAATATATTTGGTGAGCCACTTGTAAATATTATTGATTATTTCTACTTTTTTATTTTGTTTATTGATTTTAGCTATATACTTACTAATTTTTCATGCTTCCTTCCTGATCTTGTTTTCCCATCCACTAACATACCTCTCTCTTCTATTTGCAGGTGCTGGGCTAAAGCATACATGAAAATCCCAAAATCACAATGGTTGCTTTTGACAAAGTCACCATACAAAAAAAAACACCAAAACATGCCAGATCATATATGGAAACTTTGCATTTTTCCCAACTTTGATATTTTGCAATGTATAATGGAACTCCAAAAAATTTCCAGTGGACGTTTCATGTTGCTTTTGCTTGGGGGTTTGGCTAGGGCCCCCAAGGCTCCATGATGCCAATATGGTAGGATGGATAACGAGCATGGGTTTTTTGTTTTGGATTTTCATGCCATATATCTTTTCTTACATATATACATGTGTAGAATACATGGTTTGTAACATGTTTCTTATGTTGTACCAAGTGGTAGGAATGCACTTGAGACTTTTGTGGTCTCGCCCTGAAACAACGCACATCTGTTATTCATCTATTTTGACTCTTCAATTGCACTATGAAGTCATTCATTAAAAATTGAAATTTTTATTCTCAATTGCCTTGTAATTCACTACTTTTCAACCTTTTATACTTGTCTCACCAAAACAAACATGCATGCTAAAACCTTAATTTCCAAAACCATGGACAAATACTAATTATAAAAAGTATTCAATATTAAATGTCTTTCTTTTTTCAAAAAAATGTGTACCTTTTTAATCCAATATTGGTAATTAAATGCATGGGTGATGACTCTTACAAAAATATTCCATGTATTTCAAACTTAAATAATTAATTGATTGTATAACCTAGACAAAAATAGATAATATGCATGTGCATCTATTGCTAATAAATATTAAACTAAAATAGAGATAACATTATCCAATAGCTTAATTTTTGGCAAGAAGTTATTGTTGCTAGAAAAAAACAATTATTTTAAATTTTATATTTGATTTAATTTTTCAGTTTCCATTTTTAAAGAAATTTAAAACTTGTATTTTTTGACAATTAATTTCCTATATTTCTAATAGTATTAAATAAAATGAATAGTTAATAGCTATTGTAACTAAAATTATTAAATATTACATGGTAATAAGAAAAAATAAAATTCATGATTACTTGTTTCATACATTGTAACTGATTAGTTTCATTCAACATGACCTTTGTTTTTACTTTACACTTCCATTAGTCAATTTCCATATCGTTTTTTGTTGAATTTTCAACACACTTTATCTTTCTCAAACCAAACAAACATTTATAGCTATTATCGATTGTTAGGATTTCACATTCCATTCCAAAAAAAAGTTTTTCCCTCCTAGCTATCCAGATAGCCCGTCGCGGAAGACCCCTATTGGATGATTGTTGCATACCTATGCATGCGACTGCTAGTTTTAGCTAATTCATATTTTTCTCTGATAGAACTACACCATCTATGATAAAAACTAATAATATATTGGGATAAGGATAAAATTATTTTTCATGACTAATATGAGTATTTATGTCCAAATCTAATTGTCTTAATAGCGCTAAACCCACTAAACCAAGGACCTATATTCCTTATTTATAATATTTTGTACAAATACATGATACATGAAATATAGAATAATTTTTTCATAAGATAGATAAAATTTCTATAGATTTCATTACTTTAGAATCAAATTTGATGTATCAATTATTAGAGGATGTTGATATGCCATTATCAATTTAATACATTATTTATAATTATTCTAAACCCTAATGATGATAGTCTAACCTCTTATGCTAGAAATATACCATAAAATCACTAAGTACAATGTAGTGATCCATTATCTCTAATATAGAATCATTTCATCATAACATAGATAAAAATTCTATATAGATCATAAATTTAGAATCAATTTTTTTCTATCCATTGAATGGTCCATTTCTCTAAGATTCCAATGTGAATGAGATGGTCATTGACTAGCTAAATGAAATAATGTAGATGATAAAAAACCCTCACATGTTATGGTTTCTTACACAAGTTGAAGATATGCTTCTTTTTAGAATAAATGTAATCATACAAATCGTAGATCATCAAGGTGGTCAATATAAATAGAATGTATATATAATTAGGTTTCTTTGGGACATAATTATAATTACAAGATTCCTCCCATGACATGTATGATACCTTTATATATTTATTATAGGGACATATGTTATCCATTCTAGGTATTCATTTTTATGTCAAAATATCATTTCTATTGGCTACATTAAAACATAGACTATGATATGATCATTAGCATAAAAACTTGTAACTAAAAATGACTGAATAATGAAACTCTTAAAAAAGAGATGGATATCTCCAATAGATTTTTTATTTGGAATTGTTGTAGACATAATAAATACATACAATTATAATGTAGTTATATAACGAGAAGATGAGTCAAAAAATGAATCATCTTCCTTTAATGGACAGGTCTAGTTACAGACAACATGGAATGGAAGAATTGGAGAGATTTATAAAAATGATGATAGTAGGATAGTTCGAATGATTTATAGATCAAAATAATTATAATATACTAATAAATAAAATATTGAAGGATATTTTAAAATGAAATTCTTTACTTTTCTACTAGACAAGCCAAATAGTTTTATCCAATCTTGAAAAATGCTTAGATACAAGAATTTTTATTACATCTAATAAGGTATAATAATAGAAATTTTATTCAAATTTTTCAATCAATATGACATGGTTCTAACCATACAATAATGACAAGAACAAACATTAGAACTTAGACCTGTTATATCTATATTAAAAATATGAATAAAATTACTATTTGGCATTTACTATTAGATCCAAAATTAAATCTCTCAACTAATTATGAATAGTAAGTGCTTTAACTCTCCATTTAATACTAATCAAAGGTTTAAAATATACATTATATTAAAATAGAAAAAAATGAAGAGTAATAGTTACAATATTTATCTCTAAGCTAATGCTTGAAGAAAACACAAACATTTTTTTTTAGACTGTAGGAATCAGTTGGGTATCCGCCCCCTATAAATTGTAGTGTGCCTAGTGAAAATTTCCATGTGACTGATGATGCTAGCATGAAATTACCTCCAATACCACGAGGACTGTGGGGAGACTAGACCTCGTGACCTCTTGCTTGCAACAAGATTCTTTAGCCAATCGAGTTAGGCCCATCACCCTACTTTAAATGAAATTATTGTGACTTCCTATATGTATATTTTTCTTCATACATAAAATAATAGTGATTATTTATTGTTGCATTAAATCATAATTATCAAAATAAATTCATGTTAATAATTATGATTTATTTCTATTAACCATAACAATATCTTCAAAACCTGATTTCAGCTGCTGGTTTATCTTTGTTTCACTGCCGAGCTTTATTGTATTCTCTTTAGGAAGCTTGTCCACACTTGTTTGGGTTTCAGGTCCCTTCAAAACTTGATGGTTTCAGGTCCATTCAAAACCTGTTTCTCCTCTAATAAAAAACAATAGTTTCTTATATAGTAAATGATGTGCTCATAAGATTTTTCTTTTCAATGATCCTAAACTGCATGCCATGCTTGAATTTTAAAAAATTCAATCCAAATTTTCATATTGAATTATCCATATTATAAAATTAAAAAAAAATGATAAACTTATACATATAGTGAATGAAATAAAACATGCAAAAAATTTCTTTCAATATAAACATATATATTTTTTTCTCTTAGTATATTCAGTTCTTTTTGGTTGTAACCCAAACAATAGCACAACTATGTCTTTTCTCTAGTTAAATAATTTTTTAAAAGTTAATTTAAAATAATGTATTTACTATATATATTAAGCATACCCCTTACAATAATTTTACTTGTTATTTTTGTGTCGTAGAAAAAGGGCCCCTTGTCATTTTCATGGCATTTTAGGTCTTGTTTCATGGTGTTTGTCTATTTTTCTTTGACTTTATGTTGCAACATAGCTTGAACATGCTTATTTACATACAAAATTCAAAGAACAACATCTTGTGAAGGTGTTGTGAAGTGTTGTAAAACACTTCTTCATTCTTCTAGACTCTATTAATTACAATTCACTAAAAAATCACCTTTTTTATTCATAAACAAGCCCTATTTTGAAGTGTTGTAAAGTCTTGTAACAAGCTTTCACACTTTTCTAGGAACATTTTCACTATTTATCCCTTTCTCATGCTTTATTTGGCCCCTTTATGCTCTCATATGCTTAATTAAGTGTATTTCTGAGTATTATCCCAACAAACAACATTAAATACAACATAATATCCAACACACATTTTCAAGTCCTAGGTGGGATCCATTCACCATGGGTGGTGAATGAGTCCCCCTTGACCCCAAATTCAAAATATTTTAAATTTCCTTTCAGGATTTTATTCAAAAACACTTGATGTCGGCCTGTGATGAGGTATGAATGGGTAACTAAGGAACAATTGTGTATAAATAAGTTATTTTCACCTCATTTCAACCCCCATTCATCAAGTTCACTCATCCACCTATTCATTCAAGTATTCAATCATTTTACAACATCTTTTCAAGCATTATTCAAGCCCTTTGAAGCAACCATTAACATTACTTCAGACTTGCATCATCAAGGGTTTGGTAAGTTGATAGCATTTGCATGTTGTTAGTTTATCATTCCTTTGCATTTCCTTATTTTATTAAGGGTTTGATTACCAAAAGTGGGGTTTGACCAAGGCAAATGCCTATTCACTAACCTTAAACCATTTTTCCCCTATTGCATGTTTGTTTGTAGCCTTTTGTGTACAAATGTAACAATCTTTTTGCTATTGAAGATTTGTTTATAATTCAACTAGGTGATTCAAGTCATCTCAAGTCTACTTCAAGCTTGGAGAAGGTTTCTTGTTCGTTTCCTGCAGAATTAACTTTGGCAACCTGACAAAGAGTGATTTCCAGATATGGTGTTGCAAAGTTGTCTCTTGAT
This sequence comes from Sequoia sempervirens, assembly GCA_007258455.2. NCBI lineage: Eukaryota > Viridiplantae > Streptophyta > Pinopsida > Cupressales > Cupressaceae > Sequoia > Sequoia sempervirens. The sequence goes on from VDFB02386946.1 coordinate 9,002, forward strand.
TTTTCAAAAAATTGGGAGAGGACTGATTCACCACCTGTGGTAAATGAGTCCCACCTTAGGACTAAAAATATGATTTTTTTCAGATTCTAGATCTCAATAGATAGAAACTTGTTTCCAACAATTTTTCACCAGGAGGAGGACTGATTTGCCACCCTGGGCGAATGAGTCCCACTGTGAAAAATTAGTGATTTCAGCCAACATCCAAAAAATTCTAGATTCATCATATTTCACCCAAGTGTACTTTGATTTAACTCATCTTATTTTGTTCTACATATTTTCTTCATTTACTTTATTGCTTGCATATCACAGCATGTTTTCAAACATAGCTTAAATTACACATTTGCATTCATATTCATTCATTTAGATCAATCAATTGCATTTAGTTAACTTCATTTACATCAAAAAACATTTAACATAACATAATTTGAATGAACCACTGGCATTTTTTCTCCTATCTCTCTCCTTTTAGGTGAAACACCCTAGAAGAGCAAGATTAGCCCATAGCAGCCAAAAATCAATGGTTCATTTTGGTGAACCTGATGTTTGAGCACTTTTCATTTCTGATTTCATTTACATTCTAGTTTACATTTGAATTAACATTCAATTAGTACATTGTTTTGTTTTTGCATTCTAGGACTTTTTATCTTGCATTAGTGAAAGCTTCATTTAGATTTCATTTTTGCATTGCATCTCATTGAAAAAACTAAAAATCTGCATTCTGCATCCTTGATTACATTATGTGGAGTATTAAAATCACATTAAAATTTATGTAAAACACACAAAAACATCATACTGGGATTCATTCACCACCCAGGGTGAACCAGTCCCTCTGCACTTTTTACAAAACATTTTTTAAACCTTTTTACCATTTTTATGCATTACTATTTCTTGTTCCTGAATTCTATTTTACTTTCTAGAATTTCTATTTTTCCTCATTTATTGCATCTTAGTTTATTTGCATCATGGAATTTTCTTTCAATAAGTTTTGGAATTCATTAAAATCATTGGTAGACATGTCTAATTGTGCCTTTGGCTATGACCCTGATGACCTTGAACAACCTCATGCTCATTCAAATCCTCATGATTTTCCTCCACATGAAGTACAAATAATTGGAGAAGATGATGCTAGAATGAACAAGTTCTATAATAATTTCCATGATAACCTAGAAGCAAATGCAACCTTTTATCCCTCTATGAGGTCACACGACTTTCCCACTATTGCACCTCCTGATCACTTTGCATACTTACATCCTAAAGTCAATATAGGACCTAAGGTTCCTCCCTCAAGTGGACCTAGTTCCTCTCACCAATCACATTCACAACACTTTTACGATCACAAAGTCACAAACACTCCTATCAACCTTGAAGAAACATATGGTAAAGGATTCACTATCTTAAGTAAGCAAGGTTGTGACACAAAGCATGAACATGACATTCATCAAATTCTTGAACAACAGTCAACTGAAGAACACACAATAAGACTAGGATATCAAGATTCTTCTCATCATGATAGACATCCTCTTCAACCTAGGAGACTTCAAGATGTTGGAATAGTGATCTTGGATACTCCTCCTAACTTAAACATTCTCTTTCCAAGTGAACAACCATGATCTCCTTGTAATGACAAGGATTTTAGGATCCCTATAGGTCCTCTTCCTCCTTCTATTCAAGAACAAGGAGAATCTAGCAAGCAAAAATGATCTTACAAACTCAAGAAAATCAAGTTTCCCACACATCCTCCACCTGAATGTGAAAGGAGACTTCAACTGCTCTTAAACAAAGTTTTTATACTTTTACCACCTATGAATAGGTTGGTTATTCATCCTAAAGATTCTAACATACCATTTTGCAAATATCATCGCATGCTTGGACATCATACTAAAGAATGTCAGACATTGAAGGAAATACTTGATAAGTATCACTTCATTGATACTGATTGTTCCCCCATCATACCTTAAAGCAACCAAATCCCATCATCATACCATAGTTGTAGAATTCCCTATTCTCACTATTGCAGGATCCTTTCCCATCAACCACCTCAACTCATTCTTTCCTTTACACTCTATGGAGGGCAAGACGTTAACCTTGTCCTTGTAATGCACTTGCCTTGTCTCTTAACTATGTTATTCCTTTTCTACTTATCTATTTAAGATTGAGAAGCCAATAACTTAGTTAATGGTTGACTTACATTTGTATTACTTGTCCTTTCATGTACACATATCGTGTTCCCCTATATCGTACATTTGTTGTTTTCTCTCTCTTTGTACACTTCTTCTATTTGTACCTCTATTCTTCTATTCGTTGTGCATTGTCTTTTTTGCTTTTTGTTTTGTGTTCTCCTTTTTAGGATGACGCAAAGTGTAGAGACGACGTATGTCTCTTCCATGTTGATCGAATCGGTCCTTTTTATTTTTACTTTGTCTTTTTCTTGTGTTCTCCTTTTGGGGATGACACGAGGCATTGAGATTGAGATGTCTCCTTCATGTTGACCCAAAATCTTTTTCATTTTATTTCGCCTCGTCATTTTCTTTATTTTCACTTGTTTTTTCCTTTTGGGGATGACACAAATCATCGAGACCACAATTTCTCTTCCATGTTGACCCAAAACATACTTTATTTTTCTTTTATTTTCACTCTCTTTGTGTCATTCTTCTAGTTCTATGTGCTTTGGGGAATGATGACAGTTCCGATCTCTTTCATAAACACATTGCAGCAATGAACATATTGACCCCAAATCCATAGATACCTTATGTGTTTGGTATTCTTTGTTTTCTGCGGGGAAACTCCCTTTCTTTGTTTTCTGTTTTTCCTTGACATGACACAACCTAACTTTTAAACGCATGACTTGGCATAAGGCTTTCTAAGTTGGGTCTTATGTCTTTTTTTCTTTTTGCATTTTCTTTTCTTCTCTACTTTAAATTAATTTCTCACAAAATGATGTGTAGCAATTCCTTTAAAGTGGGGGGCATACATTACCATTAATTCATTTGCATTCTTCATTCTTAGTGTAGCCTTATCATTTATGTGATGTGTTCATCACTTTATGGATTAAATTGGGTGTGATGTCCGTCATAAGTGTGATCTATCTCATCATATTACATTCCTCTTGGTGGCTTGATGTGATGCACTACATCCCCTATGTTATGAATATACTATTCTTTGATTGGTCCTCTCTTGGAGACATTAGATACAATGTTCCCTAAGTGACTAACCTTTCATGAACTGAACAAGACTCCTTTGAACATCTTTTACATTTTTGTAGTTTACATTTTTTCCACCTTGCATAATGCAACTTGCATGATTGTGGTACCTTTCTTTTCGTTTGTGACATTTTCCTTGTGGTGCCTTATTAAAGTTATCAATGGGTATAACTTTAATATTGTTGAGTGGGAAGCCCACCTAGCGGCATGAATTTTCCCCATAGCCATCCTTTGTGTTTGTGAGTGTATACCAACTAGCGTATGTATCTTACCTTTTTGGGCTTTCTCACCCTGCAGACAACTAGTTATGTGGGCCTAGAGTGAGTACAATTGGGCTTTCTTACCCGGTGGATCATTATGTGTTTTTTCACCCCAGAGTGAGTACATATTCTCCTTTCCAAACAATCAACACAGATCTAATCCACAACTAGTTGGATTGACAATCAAAGCTTCATCCAATTCATCTCAACACTTGTGTGTTCCTTTGTTCTTATGCTTAGTTTTCCATTGGATCTCCATCCTAGGGGCTTGATCATCTCTCTTGATTGTTGTATTCCATCTTGCTAGCATAAGTGCATTTGAACCCTCCTCTCAATGTTCATGGCTACTTTAGTGTGAGTTTGAAGCAAGTTCATCCTCTCACTAAAGTGGGGGCTAAATGTGTCGTAGAAAATAAGCCCCTTGTCTTTTTCATGGACTTTTAGGTCATGTTTCATGGTGTTTGTCTATTTTGCTTTGACTTTATGTTGCAACATGGCTTGAACATGCTTATTTAGGTACTAAAATTCAAAGAACGATGTCTTGTGAAGGTGTTATTAAGTGTTGTAAAATATTTCTACATTCTTCCAGACTCTATTAATTACACTTCACCTAAAAATCACCTTTTTATTCATAAAAATGTCATATTTTCAAGTGTTGTAAAGTCTTGTAACAAGATTTCTTGCTTTTCTAGGAACATTTTAACTATTTATCCCTTTCTCATGCTTTATTTGTCCCCTTTACACTCTCATATGCTTAATTAAGTGTATTTTTGAGTATTATCCCGACAAACAATATTAAATACAACATATTACCTGACACACATTTTTCAGGTCCTAGGTGGGACCCATTCACCATGGGTGGCAAATGAGTCCCCCTTGGCCCCAAATTCAAAATATTTTAAATTTCCTTTCAAGATTTTATTCAAAAACACTTGATGTCATCCTGTGATGAGGTATGAACGGGTAACTAAGGAACAAGTGTGTATAAATATGTTATTTTCACCTCATTTAAACCCCCATTCATTAAGTTCACTTATCCACCTATTCATTCAAGGATTCAATCATTTTACGACATCTTTTCAAGCATTATTCAAGCACTTTGAAGTAGCCATTGACATTACTTCAAACTTGCATCATCAAGGGTTTGGTAAGTTGATAGAATTTGCATATTGTTAGTTTATCATTCCTTAGCATTTCATTACTTCATTAAGGGTTTGATTACCAAAAGTGGGGTTTGACCAAGGCAAACCCCTATTCACTAACCTTAAACCATTTTCCCCTATTGCATGTTTGTTTGCAACCTTTTGTGTGTAGATTTAACAAGCTTTTTGGTGTTGAAGATTGGTTTACAAGTCAAATAGGTGCTTCAAGTCAACTCAAGTCTATTTCAAGATTGGAGAAGGTTTCTTGTTCGTTTCCTACATAATTGACTTTGGTAACCCGAAAAGCAGTGATTTCTAGATTTGGTGTTGCAAAGTTGTCCCCTAATTGTTTAGAAATTTGGGAGAGGATTGATTCTCCACTTGTGGAAAATAAGTCCCACCTTAGGACTAAAAATCTGAATTTTGTCAGATTCTGGATCTTGACAGACAAAAACTTGTTTCTGATATTTTTTCACTAGGAGGACTGATTCGCCACCTTGGGCGAATGAGTCCCACTGAAAAAAATCAGTGATTTCAACCAACATCCACAACATTCCAGATTCATCATATTTCACCTAGGTGCACTCTAATTTAACTCATCTTATTTTGTTCTGCATATTTTCTTCATTTACTTCATTGTTTGCATATCCAAGGGTGTTTTCAAACATAGCTTAAATTTCACATTTACATTCATATTCATTCATTTAGATCAGTCAATTGCATTTAGTTAACTTCATTTACATTAGACAACATTGCACATAACATAATTTGAATGAACCATTAGCATTTTTGCTCCTATCTCTCTCCTTTTAGGTCAAAAACCCTAGAAGAGAAAGAGTTGTCCATAGGAGCCAAAAATCAATGATTCAATTTTATTTACTAGTTAAAATCTATTTCATTTATTCACCAGAGTTAAATAAATAAAATCATATATTTTTCTCTCAAATATTTAATGTCTATTATTTTTATCACTGCTTTATTATTTTATGCTTAATTTTAATTTTTTATTTTGAGAAAAGATAGTTAAAATTCTATTTTATGTTAAAACATAATATATAGTAAAAATACAATTTATATATTTAATCTATGACTTTATACCATATTTTAATTAATTACAAAAATATTTTTTCGATAAAAATATTATAGTATTTAAAATTAAGTATTTTATAATGCATTAATATGATTACAATCCATCTTTTATCATTATTATCATTCTCCTTCTTCATGTATTATATATATATATGGTCAGATCATGTTTATGAGCACACACAAATCCTTGTACAAGATTAAAAAAACAACAATAATGTCTACATTAAGGTCTTAACCCAATAGCCATAGACTTAAGACCAACTCCTCAAAGATAAATCACACAACTAGGACTAAAATAAAAAATTAAATTGTATAGAACAAACCATATATAATGAAACAAAGGAGATTAGAAAAAATAATAATAGGTAGAAAATTTAAAATCAAAGACCTCTATAGAACACTAAACTCAGCTAACAACCTAAATTGTTGAACCATTGAAGAAAATTCCCATCCCAACCATTTTCCCTTTTTAATTATGAATTCTAAATAAGAAGATATCATATAAGTTCTAGAAAATCTTCTACTATCATCATCTTTTCAACTTGAATCCTCCATTTTATTTTCTTCTTGTTTGGTGATAACAAGTTGAAAAGAGGAAGAATCACCTACATATGGTTGATAACCTTTACATCAAAAAGAAGACTCTCTAGTCACCATCTAACAACTTCCCTCTTCTTAAAAATCTCTTCTAAAATTCTAGAAGACCTTCTGTTTCTAAAGAAGCCTCACATAAGATCCCGTAATGCAAAGAATTATTAATATTTTCTATAGAGAAAATCCTAATCCCATAAATAAACCCCAAGATTCTATTTTCCACTTATAGGCTAACCACATTCTCCTACAACATCATCATTCCTATATTTTTCTAAAGTAGATAAAGCTCATTTATTTATTTTTTCGTAATTATTTAATTTTATCTTTGTTTTTCAAATTTTACTTTTTTATCTTATTATCCTGAAAATAACAACAATATAACCTGATTTTGAACACTTTTTACAAACATCGGAAGAATCATCAAGATCTATTACACCCAAAATCTAAATTTTGAACACAAAAGAATAACATAAATATTTAACTTAAATATAAATATAAATCTATCATAAAGTTGTAGATATTTTCATGAATAGAAAAAATTACAGGCAATTTGTTTGGTTGGCACAGTTCCTTCAATTTTCAAATAATTTGACACTCCAAGTGCCATCAGCCTATTTAAAACGATTGCTATCATTTATGCTATATTCCCTTCATATTAGATGAATTTGGAAGAGAATCAACATGATAGATGCTGTTAGCCTCATTGGCTATATCTGTGATATGCTCCATACCGACTGAAACATCCTTTACTGGAGCTTCTTCACATCCATTAAGCTGTTTGTAATTTGCATTTCCTGAGATGGACAAAATATTCCATTGTATGTCCCAATCTGTTACCATCCGAGAATTCTCAATTTCTTCATATGAAAAACTGGTCTGATCTTTGGCAATGCATATAGAATAGTCATCGGACTCTGCTGAACCCATGAGTTCATTTGTGGCTATAACAGTATCCACTTCCATCCTTCCACTTTTTGGCTCAATGCATACTTGTTCATTTTGATCAGACGAGCGCTGTAGATGTGTAGCTGTACCAACATGACGTTTATAGCCATGTTTGGTGCATTTGGGATCTTTTCTACCGACTTTCTTGCTCAAATGTGTATTCCAATAGTTCTTGATTTCATTATCTGTTCGCCCAGGCATTCTGCCCGCAATCAACGACCACCTGCATATAATTATTACTGATTCAGCACTGATTGGGTCTTGAAATCATACGAATAATCTTTTAGCTCGACTGGAAAATTTAAATCGGTGGAACTATTAAAGAAGAACCAGAGAAGACAATAGCAATGATGCAGGAGCATCCAGTGGTGTGAGGGCAATCTTGCATCACCCAAAAGATGATTTCCATTTTTGTTCCTGTTGTTTTCTTTTTGTAGATGTTTTTGTATTTCTGGATACCCTTTTCGTCAAATAAGAGTTTCCAACTTTTAGAACTACTTTTCTGCTTTTTCTGCTCAACTGCTATTTTTAGCAAATTTGCATTTGAAGTCGTGGGAAGACAAAAATTTATGGGAAGGTTTAGGATGGAAAAATACACAGTCTGGTGAAAGAATCAGGTCAAGATCATTCACGACTTGAAAGTTATTCAAGTTCCAGTTTCTGCTTTTTGCCCTAAAAAAACCTTTCGAGCTCAGTTTGAGGCACCAAACGATCCCGGATGGGCCTGAAAATTTGTGGAAATGCCAAAGTAGTCCGCCAAAGGCCTACTTTGTGGAAAATCATCTTTTCGAGAGCTTTCCGAAAAGGTATTATCATTGAAGATCTGACGGTCGGATTAAAAGTTATGGCTGCCGGAAGTTGGTGCATATTTTAGAAATGTGCTAATTTTCAACTGTGAATTTAAACTTGAATTTCAAATTGTAATTTTGGCGCCAAACCGTCAAAAATATTATCTCGAAGGTTGTTTTTGGTTCCAAACCGAAATGGGTCTATTTAGGGGCTTGTTTCCGATATTTGGGTAACTTTTTGGAAAAAGAAGTTCGCATGTTGTGAAAGGGGATCTGGGTAATTTTCTGTAAGTTGGTAATTTGCATGTAATACAGAGCTTGGGGATTTGAGATCCTCTGCATGTAAGAAGTTCAATATTTATGAATAAAATATTATTCTCTATTTTGTGAGTGTATTTATGTGTCTCGAGTTTTCTCCCTCGTCCCGGTGGTATCGAAGCGGTTTTCTTGGCGTGTGGAAACGGTCGCCGATTGTGAGGCAGTTTGCACCAGGACCGTGGTTGTGGGTTCAAGATCTTCAAGATGCCTCCAAGAGTGATGCCTGGTAGGCGTGGTGGTGCCAGAGGTGGCCGAGGTGGTAGAAATGTTGATGGAAGAGATCCATTGGCAGCCGAGGGTTTCAGAGCCCTCCAGAGACAAATTGATGCATTGCAAGAACAGATGAGAAGAGGGTTAAACCCGGGAAGGAGAGGAGAAAGTGAGGATGAAGACGAGGTGGAAGATTCAGATATAGAAGAGGAAGAAGAATTGATCGATCAAGATCAGATGCGGTTGATAAGGGCCATTTCAAAGATCGGAAAA